>CM041798.1:34154192-34164192 GCA_023376895.1 Aspiorhynchus laticeps
AGAATATAACCTTCATTAGAGAACCTACATATCATATGAAGAATATAACCTACATTAGAGAACCTACATATCATATGAAGAATATAACCTACATTAGAGAACCTACATATCATATGAAGAATATAACCTACATTAGAGAACCTACATATCATATGAAGAATATAACCTTCATTAGAGAACCTACATATCATATGAAGAATATAACCTACATTAGAGAACCTACATATCATATGAAGAATATAACCTACATTAGAGAACCTACATATCATATGAAGAATATAACCTACATTAGAGAACCTACATATCATATGAAGAATATAGCCTTCATTAGAGAACCTACATATCATATAAAGAATATAACCTACATTAGAGCACCTACATATCATATAAAGAATATAACCTACATTAGAGCACCTACATATCATATGAAGAATAGAACCTTCATTAGAGAACCTACATATCATATGAAGAATATAACCTACATTAGAGAACCTACATATCATATGAAGAATAGAACCTTCATTAGAGAACCTACATATCATATGAAGAATATAACCTACATTAGAGAACCTACATATCATATGAAGAATAGAACCTTCATTAGAGAACCTACATATCATATGAAGAATATAACCTACATTAGATAACCTACATATCATATGAAGAATATAACCTACATTAGATAACCTACATATCATATGAAGAATAGAACCTTCATTAGAGAACCTACATATCATATGAAGAATAGAACCTTCATTAGAGAACCTACATATCATATGAAGAATATAACCTACATTAGAGAACCTACATATCATATGAAGAATATAACCTACATTAGAGAACCTACATATCATATGAAGAATATAACCTACATTAGAGAACCTACATATCATATGAAGAATATAACCTACATTAGAGAACCTACATATCATATGAAGAATATAACCTACATTAGAGCACCTACATATCATATGAAGAATATAACCTACATTAGAGAACCTACATATAATATGAAGAATATAACCTTCATTAGAGAACCTACATATCATATGAAGAATATAACCTACATTAGAGAACCTACATATCATATGAAGAATATAACCTACATTAGAGAACCTACATATCATATGAAGAATATAACCTACATTAGAGCACCTACATATCATATGAAGAATATAACCTACATTAGAGCACCTACATATCATATAAAGAATATAACCTTCATTAGAGAACCTACATATCATATGAAGAATATAACCTACATTAGAGAACCTACATATCATATGAAGAATATAACCTACATTAGAGAACCTACATATCATACAGTCCGACAAACAACAATCATAAAAACAGGGAAAAAATGCAACAGTAGATTTAAGGTAATGCCAAACCCACATGCTACTGTACTGTACTGTACTGTATATTCATAGACAAGTGCCAAATTGCAAACATACACAGACAATCTGACTTTTTTGCTTCAGCTTTAGTTCTGATTCTAAATTATGAGGTCTGTTGCAGAGATTTACAGGTAACGAAAAAACAATGATCTGACGAATCACTTTCTGTAAGATGGCTGTAAAACCCTACATAGGGAATCAGATGAGCGTCCCTAACAGGTGTGCAAATGCAGGGTGGACATCACTGTGATTTGCAAGCATAATATCCATGAAACACCATGCATGTCATTTGTGCGATGAATCCAACAGCCTTCATTCATGGCAAATCTTTTGGCTTACTGGGAGCTTCCTCAGGATCTAGTTTGACGCACGTTTACAATCCCCTCAGCAAGCAGCGAGAACAAACAGGCTGTTCATCCCGAATGCTGGGAAATCACATTAGCTGCTGTAAAATGCCACGACTGCCGACTTCCATCATGTCAAATCCAGTGACATCAGCAGAATCTCCCGCGCCGCTGTAGCGAGTCTCTCATCGTTTGAAGGGACATGACAACGGTGCTGTCAATCCAGTGATGATGCCTGTATACAAAATACAAATATTACTAAAGAATACAAAATATTACTATTTATTTATTTAGTCATTTAGCAGATGCTTTTGTCCAAAGCGACTTACAAATGAGGGCAATAGAAGCAATCAAAACCAACAAAAGAGCAACAACATGCAAGTGCTATGACAAGTCTTGGTTAGCCGGTAAATCGTTTTTTTTATGTTTTTTCTTTTTTTTAAAAGAAACAAGTAGATAGAATAGAAAAATGAAAGCTAGTGTTAGTTTTCAAGAAAAGCTAGCAGTTACAGAATAAATATGCAGTTGATAGAGGGTCAAGTGTGTGTGTTTTTTTAAATAAAAAGACAGATAGATAAAATAGAATTAGAATAGAGAGTGTTAGAGTTAGAGGGTCAAATAAAGATGGAAGAGATGTGTTTTTAGCCGTTTCTCGAAGATGTCTAAGGATTCAGCTGCTGGGATTGAGTTGGTCAGGTGGGAACAGTTAATGTAAAAGTCAGTGAAAGTGATTTTGTGTCTCTTTGGGATGAACAATAAAGCGTCGTTCACTTGCAGAACACAAGCTTCTAGAGGCACATAAGTCTGAAGTAATGAATTTAGGTAAAGAGGTGCAGAGCCAGAGCTGGTTTTGTAGGCAAACATTAATGCCTTGAATTTTATGCGAGCAGCTATTGGTAGCCAGTGCAGATTGATGAATAGAGGTGTGACATGCATTCTTTTCGGCTCATTAAAGATTAACCTTGCAGCGGCATTTTGGATTAATTGTAGAGGTTTGATGGAATTGGCTGGAAGACCTGCCAAGAGAGCATTGCAATAGTTCAGTCTGGACAGAACAAGAGCTTGAACAAGGAGTTGTGTTGCATGTTCCAAAAGAAAGGGCCTGATCTTCCTAATATTGTATAAAGCAAATCTGCAGGACCGGGCAGTTTTAGCAATGTGGTCTGAGAAATTCAGCTTATCATCAATCACAACTCCAAGGTTTCTGGCAGTTTTTGAAGAAGTTATGGTAGATGAGCATAACTGGAAGGTGAAATTGTGATGAAGTTATGGGTTTGCTGAAACTACAAGTAGTTCTGTTGAGTTGAAGGTGATGGTCCTTCATCCAGCAAGAAATGTCTGTTAGACATGCTGAGATGCGAGTAGCTATCGTCGTATCATCAGGATGGAATGAGAGGTAGAGTTGAGTGTCATCAGCATAGCAGTGATATGAAAAGCCATGTTTCTGAATGACAGAACCTAGTGATGCCATGTAGACAGAGAAGAGAAGTGGGCCAAGAACTGAGCCCTGAGGCACCCCAGTAGCTAGATGTTGCGACTTGGATACCTCACCTCTCCAAGATACCTTGAAGGACCTATCTGAGAGGTAAGACTCAAACCACTGGAGTGCGGTTCCTGAGATGCCCTTTTTTACTACTTGCTTTTTAGGGCCCTAAATGGTCTAGCTTCTGCATACCTAACTAGTCTTCTATCTCGCTACAATCCATCACCCTCCCTAAGGTCGCAAAACTCTGGAATAGCCTTCCTGATAACGTTCAGACACACTCTTTCTGTTTAAATCTAGATTAAAGACACATCTCTTTAGCCAAGCATTCACATAATGCATTCATAACCTTGTACTTCAGCAATATCTGATCAAATGCACATTATCATTCTTTGCTTGGGTTAAACACATCAGTTTTGCTTGGTTGGAACAGCAGCTATGCTAATTGTGTCTCTATTTGCTTCTCTGTTTCTGCCATGGGACTAACATCCTGAGGTATTACTAAGCTTTAGTCTGGATCCAACCCTTACAAAGATCTGAGAAGACTGAACACCTGAGAAGAGATGATGCCAACCCCTCAGAGGACCTCAGATGATGCCAACCCTAAAACAACATACTTTTACTGTAACATTTCTGCCATGTGGACATCAACTTGACATAGTCACCACTGATAAGCTACTACTAAATATAATGTAGAAACTTACATTTTCTGAAAAAGCTGCTTTGCAACGATTGTATCGTGAAACGCGTTATACAAATAAACGTTTGAATTGAATTGATGCCGAGACGAGTAACATCACCCTGTAGATATGCATTTACTGTGTGAGGCAGTTCAAAGAAGCTGCTGGAGTCAGAGTGTGCTTCTCCTTCTTGTATTATTGTGTAATGTGTATCTTGAGGCATTTAATGATTTATAAGTGTCTACAAGCCTTTCCCCTCAGGTTTATTATATACAAACCCGATTCCAAAAAAGTTGGGACACTTTACAAATTGTGAATAAAAACAGAATGCAATGATGTGGAAGTTTCAAATTTCAATATTTTATTTAGAATACAACATAGATGACATATCAAATGTTTAAACTGAGAAAATGTATCATTTTAAGGGAAAAATAAGTTGATTTTAAATTTCATGGCATCAACACATCTCAAAAAAGTTGGGGCAAGGCCATGTTTACCACTGTGTGGCATCCCCTCTTCTTTTTATAACAGTCTGCAAACGTCTGGGGACTGAGGAGACAAGTTGCTCAAGTTTAGGAATAGGAATGTTGTCCCATTCTTGTCTAATACAGGCTTCTAGTTGCTCAACTGTCTTAGGTCTTCTTTGTCGCATCTTCCTCTTTATGATGTGCCAAATGTTTTCTATGGGTGAAAGATCTGGACTGCAGGCTGGCCATTACAGTACCTGGATCCTTCTTCTACGCAGCCATGATGTTGTAATTGATGCAGTATGTGGTCTGGCATTGTCATGTTGGAAAATGCAAGGTCTTCCCTGAAAGAGACGACGTCTGGATGGGAGCATATGTTGTTCTAGAACTTGGATATACCTTTCAGCATTGATGGTGCCTTTCCAGATGTGTAAGCTGCCCATGCCACACGCACTCATGCAACCCCATACCATCAGAGATGCAGGCTTCTGAACTGAGCGCTGATAACAACTTGGGTTGTCCTTGTCCTCTTTAGTCCGGATGACATGGCGTCCCAGTTTTCCAAAAAGAACTTCAAATTTTGATTCGTCTGACCACAGAACAGTTTTCCACTTTGCCACAGTCCATTTTAAATGAGCCTTGGCCCAGAGAAAACGCCTGCGCTTCTGGATCATGTTTAGATATGGCTTCTTTTTTGACCTATAGAGTTTTAGCCGGCAACGGCGAATGGCACGGTGGATTGTGTTCACCGACAATGTTTTCTGGAAGTATTCCTGAGCCCATGTTGTGATTTCCATTACAGTAGCATTCCTGTATGTGATGCAGTGCCATCTAAGGGCCCGAAGATCACGGGCATCCAGTATGGTTTTCCGGCCTTGACCCTTACGCACAGAGATTGTTCCAGATTCTCTGAATCTTTGGATGATATTATGCACTGTAGATGATGATAACTTCAAACTCTTTGCAATTTTTCTCTGAGAAACTCCTTTCTGATATTGCTCCACTATTTTTCGCCGCAGCATTGGGGGGATTGGTGATCCTCTTCCCATCTTGACTTCTGAGAGACACTGCCACTCTGAGAGGCTCTTTTTATACCCAATCATGTTGCCAATTGACCTAATAAGTTGCAAATTGGTCCTCCAGCTGTTCCTTATATGTACATTTAACTTTTCCGGCCTCTTATTGCTACCTGTCCCAACTTTTTTGGAATGTGTAGCTCTCATGAAATCCAAAATGAGCCAATATTTGGCATGGCATTTCAAAATGTCTCACTTTCAACATTTGATATGTTATCTATATTCTATTGTGAATAAAATATAAGTTTATGAGATTTGTAAATTATTGCATTCCTTTTTTATTCACAATTTGTACAGTGTCCCAACTTTTTTGGAATCGGGTTTGTACATTACCCATATGGAGAAGTGTTTTTGGACACATCCTAGTGTCGATGTGTCAACGCTATTGTTTTTTTTTTAAGTGTATTAGCAGTTCAGGCCTTCTGAAGTCATCAGCCTCACGTCACTCAACCATATTATTTCTACAACAATGACCCAAAAAACATTAGATACGATGTGACCGACAGCTCAAATCCACTCATGTCTAGTTGTCTGCGTGATTTCATGTCCAACAATGAAAACATAGGTTTGAAAGACTTGCACAAACTGCACCTCGGAGTGGAGTGTTTCTGTGGAATGATATTACGTTGCTTCTTGCATGTTTTGTGATGCTTTCAATATGAAATGTCCAGTGGGTGGCGCTAAAGAGCGTTTAGGTTTATCCGACACAGATTAACATGAATCTGTCAACGTTTCATTACATTTTTTGTTGTACGTATGGCAGAATCGAAATGTACGGTGAGTGGTGCTAAAAGGTTAACGCTCTATCGCGTTTAAAAATAACATAACACCGGCGCTAAACTTGACTGATAGCATTACCGAAAGCAAACATGAGAGAGAAAAAAAACACATTTTCTGAACTAATGTTATATTATCTTGCTTTTACAAGCCTTTTATCATGACTCGTGTTTCATCCGAGCGCTTCACATCACAAATGTAATGCTGTACCGGGTGCGCAAACGAGCAAGTTTACTTCACCAGAAAAGCTAAACATATGAAGCTGGTTATGTGATGCAAATGTCAAAATGTGTTAGTTACAAATCATGAACTATGGTAAAAGTGTTTGAGCTCATATCATAACATTGTGCTAGAAAACAGGTGTAAATAAATCTTTAATCTTTAAATTAATCAATAATCTGCCACTGTAATCAAAATCCAAAGTAACAAAGGTGTTTTACTGCCTCTAGTGTTCATTTTAGCTGGTAAAGGCAGTGGATTGTATGTATAGGAGCAAAATTGTAGGAACAATCTTCAAAATAAAGGTTCTTTATTGGCATCATTGGTTCTATGAAGAACCTTGAACATGCATGGAAACTTTCAAATGCAGAAAAGGTTCTTTATATTTTTTTAAATGTTCTCTAAAATGGTTCTTTTAGGAACTGTTCACTGAAAGGTTCTTTTGGGAACCAAAAATGGTTTTTCTATGACATCACTGTAAAAACACTCATTTGGAACCTTTATTTTTAAGAAGTTTTTCCAAGTAATGAGCAGTAATGCAGAATTAAAGTGTAAATGTATTTGTGAGCAGTTCATTTGTGTTTGTCGGTGAGGAAGTGAACTGAGAGTTTCCGAAGGTTCCCGGTGACTCAGTGTGTGTGTGTGTGTGTGTGTGTGTGTGTGTGTGTGTGTGTGTCTGTGAGAATCCACACAGGGCGTGTGATGCGTCAGTGCAGCAGTGTTGGAGTAGTAGTGCTTGTAGTTAGAGGTAGTGCATGATGCATGCCGCTCCTGCTTGTCACTTTCTGCTTTCAGCTGCTGCCACCGGATAGCCCTTTGTTTTTCAGGGGCGAAAAGAGGAGCCGAGTGTGTAAGTCTCCTTAGCCGGTACATAGCCTCTCCACTGCCAAGATCTCGTACACGCCTCCTCGTGGCACACATGGTAACTGGTCCCTTGCGGTACCAGGCTAAGTTGTACGGGATCTCGGAGCAGCAGTGGGCCCCAGAGACGTGGCATGCAGGCCCATTGGTGAGTGGAAACGTCCTGTTGCCCGTCAACCACTGCCCCAGCTATGGGTAAATAGTCCCAGCTATGGGTAAATAGTGAAGACCCCAACGACGGCGCAGGCGGAAGATGGTGGTGTGTGAACCATCACAACGGCTGGGAAGCCGGAAGAAGGCAACCCCACAGCCACGTGGGTTAACTCGGGAGGGTACAGTGGCTAGGGGAGCAAACCCCGAAGACAAACCTGCACTTGGGGGCAGGCATAGGCGGTGTCCAACTGACCGGACCACCGGCAGCCCCCTGCAACTTCCTGCCAGACGAAGGTCGTCATGGGTTCTCTCATGCCACTGGAGGTTCATCTGGTAGGAGTGAAGATGGTGGGAGTGAGGTTTGCGCACCCACACCCCCACCTTAATCTTTACCTATGCGCAAGCTTCTTGCTCCCCCCCCCCCAAAAAAAAGTCCTGTGGCGATGTGGAATGGTAGTGGGCACAGGCCAAGGATGTGGCTGGGAGTGTCTAGCCAAACCATGCACACAGGCGGCAATGGAGTGATGGTCGTTAGGACCGCGGGATGGAGCAGCGCGTCTTTTCGGCAGCTTCCACTGCGACTGAGCAGACCCACACTGCTCACCCCTGTGATGGGGAATGACCTGGAAAAGGTGGTCAAAAAATTGTCTGCTCCCCTCACTCCGGACGGTAAGCCGCAACCGTCGGAGCATCCCCCCTCGCGGTCGAAAAATTAAAGTGAAAAATAAGCTAAGCATTGCTTCGTGGAATGTTCGCACACTGCTGGATCTAGCCGAAACTCCGGACAGGCCCCACCGCAGGACAGCATTGGTGGCTCTGGAGCTTGCAAGGTATAACATCGACATAGCAGCTCTCAGCGAGACCAGACTACATGGGGAGGACTCCTTGACAGAGGCTGGTGCTGGGTACACCTTCTTCTGGAAGGGGGTCCCCGAAGGCTCTCGTCGTAACCATGGAGTTGGCTTTGCTGTGAAGTCCAAACTGCTGCAACGCATTCCGGAATCCCCTATCGGCATTAATGAAAGACTGATGACATGGCGCATTCCTCTGGCAAAGAAACGCTTCGCCACTCTCATCAGTGCATACGCTCCAACTCTTGATGCCGAGCACAACATCAAAGAGGATTTCTATAGAGCTCTTGATGCCATCTTACAGAAAACTCCGGCTACGGCCAAGCTTATACTCATGGGAGATTTCAATGCTAGAGTGGGTACGGAGCACCTGGTATGGAACAAAATCATCGGCCAGCATGGTGTGGGGAAAATGAACCATAACGGGCTCCGACTCCTCTCCCTCTGTGCAGAGCACCAGCTGGTCATTACTAACACCATTTTTCAGATGAAGAACAGGCTCAAGACCACCTGGCAGCACCCACGCTCAAAACATTGGCATCTCCTTGACTATGTGATTGTCCGTCAAAAGGACAGACAAGATGTTCTCACTACCCGTGTTATGAGAGGAGCTGAGTGCTGGACTGACCACCTCATGGTCAGATCCAATCTACTCATGAGCATTCAACCCCGTAGCCCGAGAACTGCCTCACACAAGAAACTCAACTGCACAGCGCTGAACAGCCACACCACCAAAGACAACCTCCGACGGCTCCTTGCTGAAAACCTCAACAAGATCCCGGAAGAATCAGCCGACTGGCCAGCTTTACGCCAGGCTATTCATAGTGCAGCCTTAGAGGCGCTTGGCCAATTACGGACACATCATCAGGACTGGTTCGACTGTAACTCAGCTGAGATACAGTCACTCCTAAAAATCAAACATGAAGCCCACAAAGCTCTCCTGTCCTGCCCTGGATCTCCCACCCTTATAGCCTCCTTCACTGCTGCAAGAGCAGAAACCCAGCGAGCCCTCCGGACTATGGAGAACACCTGGTGGGTGCAAAAGGCACAAGAAATTCAGAACCTGGCAGACTGCAATAACACTCAAGGCTTTTACGATGCCTTAAAAGCATTGTACGGCCCCAGGAAACGAGCAATCGCCCCAGTCCGATCAGCTGACGGGTCCACGCTCTTCAAGAACCGCCACGAGATTCTTGCCCGTTGGGCAAATCATTTTGAGAGTCTCTTTAACCACACCATCCCTGCTGACCCATATATCCTGGATAATCTGCCAGACCTGCCTCCAACTATGGACCTGGACACCCCACCACTTTACTCTGAACTCCAGCAAGCCATTGCAGGGCTGAAGAATAACAAATGCGCTGGACCCGACGGAATCCCTGCAGAGGTTTTCAAACACGGAGGATACATACTTACGCGCCGTCTGCACCTCCTGATCCAAAACATCTGGGAAAATGGGACCCTTCCACAGGACTGGAAGGATGCTAACATCGTGGTCATTTACAAGCAGAAAGGAGACCGAGCAGTCTGCGGTAACAGTCGCGGGATATCTCTCCTCTCCATCGCTGGGAAAGTCCTGGCCAAGATCATGCTCAGCAGACTGGTTGAGCACATCTCGGAAGCTGTGCTTCCGGAAACTCAGTGTGGCTTCCGGAAGTCCAGATCCACGACAGACATGGTTTTTGTCTTGAG
>CM041798.1:34174192-34176692 GCA_023376895.1 Aspiorhynchus laticeps
TTACAGACGTCCATATGAGAAACAATTAGCGTCCGAATCAGGCTAAAGAGTGTGTTTTCAGGGTCATGAGGAGTTGCTCATGGAACCCATAGTCTTAGCGCTGATTAACAGCGCCCTCCAGGACCAAGCAGACCACTATACATATGTGGCTAAAGAAATGTGGTGTCTGAGATCATGCATTGTTTGGCACGGTTTATTGACTACGGATCAAGTTAAGAGGCTGGAAAGTGTTCAGAAATTGGTTTGTAAAATCAAAGATATTCTGATGCTCTCTCTCTTCTTGGATTGTGAACACTAGCAGAGAGACGAGTCCAGATGTGCCTTGATTTATAGAAAGCTGTACAAGCTTTCAGAGACTGACAGGACAAGACGAGGAGCTCATATACAGGGATGGGCAGTATTTATGATAAATGTATTTCAAATACTTTAGTGTTTGTATTTTTGTAGTTTTAAAATACTTTGTAAGAAGTCTACATGATGACATCATAAAAACACGGCCTCTGATTGGTTGCTGCTCAGTAGTTTGACTCGTTACATTATTACTGTGTTTGTGTCCTCTATACTTTTCTGGCTCTCAATAGATTCATTTTCGAATTTCTTTCTTCTCTAATTTCTTCTTCGTCGTCGCAGGCTGTTCCAAGTTCAGCTTTATTTCTAGAGCATGTTTAAGCACGGAACAAGGCCGAACAAAGTGCTGCACAACAAACAGTAAAATACAACAAAGAGAGAAAAATCAGTAAACAAATTAAAATCATACAAGGGACACACATTGCTACATATTAAAAGCCAAAGAGAAGAGATGCGTTTTTAGATATGACTTTCTAATATGCCATTCTAATGAGAACTGGTATGTTGTTCCAGAGGGTGGGACCAGCTACTTCAATTGCTCCAGAACCCTGGTCTTTAAGCGGTTTCTATGGAGGAGAAATTTGCCCTCTGATCTTAGTCCCCTCGCCGGAGTGTAGGGTGGAGTAAATCAGACAAATAAGGAGACGCTTCATTGTTGAGTGATTTATAGACAAGTAGCAAGATTTTAAACTCAATTCGATAGTGAACTGGCAACCAATGCAATGATCTCAAGAGTGGAGTAACATGATCAAACTTTTTACATCCCTTCAGGAATCTAGCTGCTGCAGTTTGGACTACTTGTAACCGAGAGATTTGAGACTTTGATATACCAAAATAGAGGGAGTTGCAATAATCCAGCCGAGACCTAATAAAGGCATGGAAAGCAACCGCTAGAGAACTTTTAAAGAGAAATGGCTTGATTTTAGAAAGAGAACGAAGCTGGAAGAAGCTTCAAGCTAGAACCTACTACAGCACTAATTTGTTTATCAAACTCCTTTGTTATTTGGTTTTATCTGTGTTCAAGAAAATAAAATTTTTGGAGAGCCATGATTTGACATCAGCAAGACATGCAGTTAGAGTATCAATGGCATACTTTGTATCACAGTGAAAAGAGATGCTGTGTTTTCTAAAGATAGAGCCCAGAGGAAGAAGATAAAGAGAGAAGAGAGCAGGACCTAAGACAGAACCCTGAGGAACCCCCCTCAGGTTAAGTTGCCTGAGGACGAGATAAAGCTTCCAATTTTTTTACAGAGAATCTCCTATTTGTTAAAAATGATTTAAACCAGTTTAATAACCCCCCCAGACCAACATAAGATACCAAACGACAAATCAGAAGCTGTTATCTGGGGAATCTCAGGAAGACACATCACAAACACAAGAGGAAAGTGGGCAGATATGAGGGATTCAATTACTTCAACGTCCGTTATAGACAGGCCAAGAGTCAGTATTAAGTCCAAAGTATGGCCTAGAATATGTGTAGGATGGTAAGCTAATTAAAAGAGTCAATGGTGTTCAGGAACTCTGTGGATAACTGTTTAGAGGGGCAACACACATGGACTTTGAGGTCACCAACTAGAAGAAACCGGTCATGTTTCGAAACCAGGTCCCCCATGAACTCAGAGAATTCTGCTATAAAACCATTTACTAGGTGAGATGGCCGATATATCAGAGCTAGGACTATAGGTCCAGACCAGTCAAGCAATAATAGCTGAGATTCAAAGCTTTTATATCATTCATTCATTCATATGTGGCAGAGGATAATAGATGACAACGTGATTTCTTTGTGATAATGGCCTATCCTCCTCCCCTACCAGTAGCTCGGGGAGCATCGTAGGAACAGGAATCAGCAGGAACAAGGTCACAGATTTTGGAGTGCCACCTGATTGAGATCGTTAAGGTGTGAGTGGAGCACTATATAAAAACCCAGAAACTTCCAAACGGGGAGAGAGACTGAGGCTTTCCTCTGAGAGACTGTCATCTTCCGGGCCCAGCACTTGTCATTTTCAATGTGTATGTTGTAACTTGTTGGGTTGTGTGAACACCAGTGGTGGTCAGTAACAAAGTAAAAGTAATTTGTTACTGTACTTAAGTAAATTTTTCAAGTATCTGTACTTTACTGGAGTAGTTTTATTTTGAGTAACTTTTACTTTTA
>CM041798.1:34181692-34186692 GCA_023376895.1 Aspiorhynchus laticeps
TGTACTTGTTCATCTTCTCTCCTCTGATACTGTACTCGTTCATCTTCATCTCCTGTGACACTGTACTCGTTCATCTTCATCTCTTCTGATACTGTACTCGTTCATCTTCTCTCCTGTGATACTGTACTTGTTCATCTTCTCTCCTGTGATACTGTACTCGTTCATCTTCTCTCCTCTGATACTGTACTCGTTCATCTTCTCTCCTCTGATACTGTACTCGTTCATCTTCTCGCCTCTGATACTGTACTCGTTCATCTTCATCTCCTGTGACACTGTACTCGTTCATCTTCATCTCTTCTGATACTGTACTCGTTCATCTTCTCTCCTGTGATACTGTACTTGTTCATCTTCTCTCCTGTGATACTGTACTCGTTCATCTTCTCTCCTGTGATACTGTACTCGTTCATCTTCTCTCCTCTGATACTGTACTCGTTCATCTTCTCTCCTCTGATACTGTACTCGTTCATCTTCTCTCCTGTGATACTGTACTCGTTCATCTTCTCTCCTCTGATACTGTACTCGTTCATCTTCTCTCCTCTGATACTGTACTCGTTCATCTTCTCTCCTCTGATACTGTACTCGTTCATCTTCTCTCCTCTGATACTGTACTCGTTCATCTTCATCTCTTCTGATACTGTACTCGTTCATCTTCTCTCCTCTGATACTGTACTCGTTCATCTTCTCTCCTCTGATACTGTACTCGTTCATCTTCTCTCCTCTGATACTGTACTCGTTCATCTTCTCTCCTGTGATACTGTACTCGTTCATCTTCTCTCTTCTGATACTGTACTCGTTCATCTTCTCTCCTCTGATACTGTACTCGTTCATCTTCTCTCCTCTGATACTGTACTCGTTCATCTTCTCTCCTCTGATACTGTACTCGTTCATCTTCATCTCCTGTGACACTGTACTCGTTCATCTTCATCTCTTCTGATACTGTACTAGTTCATCTTCTCTCCTGTGATACTGTACTCGTTCATCTTCTCTCCTGTGATACTGTACTCGTTCATCTTCTCTCCTGTGATACTGTACTCGTTCATCTTCTCTCCTCTGATACTGTACTCGTTCATCTTCTCTCCTCTGATACTGTACTCATTCATCTTCATCTCTTCTGATACTGTACTCGTTCATCTTCTCTCCTGTGATACTGTACTCGTTCATCTTCTCTCCTCTGATACTGTACTCGTTCGTCTTCTCTCCTCTGATACTGTACTCGTTCATCTTCATCTCTCCTCTGATACTGTATTCATTCATCTTCTCTCCTCTGATACTGTACTCGTTCATCTTCATCTCTCCTCTGATACTGTACTCATTCATCTTCTCTCCTCTGATACTGTACTCGTTCATCTTCTCTCCTCTGATACTGTACTCGTTCATCTTCTCTCCTCTGATACTGTACTCATTCGTCTTCTCTCCTCTGATACTGTACTCGTTCATCTTCTCTCCTCTGATACTGTACTCGTTCATCTTCATCTCTTCTGATACTGTACTCGTTCATCTTCTCTCCTCTGATACTGTACTCGTTCATCTTCTCTCCTCTGATACTGTACTCGTTCATCTTCTCTCCTCTGATACTGTACTCGTTCATCTTCTCTCTTCTGATACTGTACTCGTTCATCTTCATCTCTTCTGATACTGTACTCGTTCATATTCTCTCCTCTGATACTGTACTCGTTCATCTTCTCTCCTGTGATACTGTACTCGTTCATCTTCTCTCTTCTGATACTGTACTCGTTCATCTTCTCTCCTCTGATACTGTACTCGTTCATCTTCTCTCTTCTGATAATGTACTCGTTCATCTTCATCTCTTCTGATACTGTACTCGTTCATCTTCTCTCTTCTGATACTGTACTCGTTCATCTTCTCTCCTCTGATACTGTACTCGTTCATCTTCTCTCCTCTGATACTGTACTCGTTCATCTTCTCTCCTCTGATACTGTACTCGTTCATCTTCTCTCCTCTGATACTGTACTCGTTCATCTTCATCTCTTCTGATACTGTACTCGTTCATCTTCTCTCCTCTGATACTGTACTCGTTCATCTTCTCTCCTCTGATACTGTACTCGTTCATCTTCTCTCCTCTAATACTGTACTCGTTCATCTTCTCTCTTCTGATACTGTACTCGTTCATCTTCATCTCTTCTGATACTGTACTCGTTCATCTTCTCTCCTCTGATACTGTACTCGTTCATCTTCTCTCCTCTGATACTGTACTCGTTCATCTTCTCTCTTCTGATACTGTACTCATTCATCTTCTCTCCTCTAATACTGTACTCGTTCATCTTCTCTCTTCTGATACTGTACTCGTTCATCTTCTCTCCTGTGATACTGTACTCGTTCATCTTTTCTCCTCTGATACTGTACTCGTTCATCTTCTCTCTTCTGATAATGTACTCGTTCATCTTCATCTCTTCTGATACTGTACTCGTTCATCTTCTCTCTTCTGATACTGTACTCGTTCATCTTCTCTCCTCTGATACTGTACTCGTTCATCTTCTCTCCTCTGATACTGTACTCGTTCATCTTCATCTCTTCTGATACTGTACTCGTTCATCTTCTCTCCTCTGATACTGTACTCGTTCATCTTCTCGCCTCTGATACTGTACTCGTTCATCTTCATCTCCTGTGACACTGTACTCGTTCATCTTCATCTCTTCTGATACTGTACTCGTTCATCTTCTCTCCTGTGATACTGTACTTGTTCATCTTCTCTCCTGTGATACTGTACTCGTTCATCTTCTCTCCTGTGATACTGTACTCGTTCATCTTCTCTCCTCTGATACTGTACTCGTTCATCTTCTCTCCTCTGATACTGTACTCGTTCATCTTCTCTCCTCTGATACTGTACTCGTTCATCTTCATCTCCTGTGACACTGTACTCGTTCATCTTCATCTCTTCTGATACTGTACTAGTTCATCTTCTCTCCTGTGATACTGTACTCGTTCATCTTCTCTCCTGTGATACTGTACTCGTTCATCTTCTCTCCTCTGATACTGTACTCGTTCATCTTCATCTCTCCTCTGATACTGTACTCATTCATCTTCTCTCCTCTGATACTGTACTCGTTCATCTTCTCTCCTCTGATACTGTACTCGTTCATCTTCTCTCCTCTGATACTGTACTCATTCGTCTTCTCTCCTCTGATACTGTACTCGTTCATCTTCTCTCCTCTGATACTGTACTCGTTCATCTTCATCTCTTCTGATACTGTACTCGTTCATCTTCTCTCCTCTGATACTGTACTCGTTCATCTTCTCTCCTCTGATACTGTACTCGTTCATCTTCTCTCTTCTGATACTGTACTCGTTCATCTTCATCTCTTCTGATACTGTACTCGTTCATATTCTCTCCTCTGATACTGTACTCGTTCATCTTCTCTCCTGTGATACTGTACTCGTTCATCTTCTCTCTTCTGATACTGTACTCGTTCATCTTCTCTCCTCTGATACTGTACTCGTTCATCTTCTCTCTTCTGATAATGTACTCGTTCATCTTCATCTCTTCTGATACTGTACTCGTTCATCTTCTCTCTTCTGATACTGTACTCGTTCATCTTCTCTCCTCTGATACTGTACTCGTTCATCTTCTCTCCTCTGATACTGTACTCGTTCATCTTCTCTCCTCTGATAATGTACTCGTTCATCTTCATCTCTTCTGATACTGTACTCGTTCATCTTCTCTCCTCTGATACTGTACTCGTTCATCTTCTCTCCTCTGATACTGTACTCGTTCATCTTCTCTCCTCTAATACTGTACTCGTTCATCTTCTCTCTTCTGATACTGTACTCGTTCATCTTCATCTCTTCTGATACTGTACTCGTTCATCTTCTCTCCTCTGATACTGTACTCGTTCATCTTCTCTCCTCTGATACTGTACTCGTTCATCTTCTCTCTTCTGATACTGTACTCATTCATCTTCTCTCCTCTAATACTGTACTCGTTCATCTTCTCTCTTCTGATACTGTACTCGTTCATCTTCTCTCCTGTGATACTGTACTCGTTCATCTTTTCTCCTCTGATACTGTACTCGTTCATCTTCTCTCTTCTGATAATGTACTCGTTCATCTTCATCTCTTCTGATACTGTACTCGTTCATCTTCTCTCTTCTGATACTGTACTCGTTCATCTTCTCTCCTCTGATACTGTACTCGTTCATCTTCTCTCCTCTGATACTGTACTCGTTCATCTTCATCTCTTCTGATACTGTACTCGTTCATCTTCTCTCCTCTGATACTGTACTCGTTCATCTTCTCTCTTCTGATACTGTACTCGTTCATCTTCTCTCCTGTGATACTGTACTCGTTCATCTTCTCTCCTCTGAAACTGTACTCGTTCATCTTCATCTCTCCTCTGATACTGTACTCGTTCATCTTCATCTCCTGTGACACTGTACTCGTTCATCTTCATCTCTTCTGATACTGTACTCATTCATCTTCTCTCCTGTGATACTGTACTCATTCATCTTCTCTCCTGTGATACTGTACTCGTTCGTCTTCTCTCCTCTGATACTGTACTCGTTCATCTTCATCTCTCCTCTGATACTGTACTCGTTCATCTTCTCTCCTCTGATACTGTACTCGTTCATCTTCATCTCTTCTGATACTGTACTCGTTCATCTTCTCTCTTCTGATACTATACTCGTTCATCTTCTCTCCTCTGATACTGTACTCGTTCATCTTCTCTCTTCTGATACTGTACTCATTCATCTTCTCTCCTCTGATACTGTACTCGTTCATCTTCTCTCTTCTGATACTATACTCGTTCATCTTCTCTCCTCTGATACTGTACTCGTTCATCTTCTCTCCTCTGATACTGTACTCGTTCATCTTCTCTCCTCTGATACTGTACTCGTTCATCTTCTCTCTTCTGATACTATACTCGTTCATCTTCTCTCTTCTGATACTGTACTCGTTCATCTTCTCTCCTCTGATACTGTACTCGTTCATCTTCTCTCTTGTGATACTGTACTCGTTCATCTTCTCTCTTCTGATACTGTACT
>CM041798.1:34196692-34201692 GCA_023376895.1 Aspiorhynchus laticeps
CAAAAAAAGTATTTTTTCATGTCATTACATTGTTTAGAGCATTAAAAAAAAAAAAAAAAATTATATTTTATTCATATTTTATTCTGTAGAGAACACTAAATAAAATGGCATGAATAGACATAAAAAAGGCCGGATTTTTTTATTCTAAACTTTGTTTAAGGATGATTCTCAACTACAGTATGTTATAAAATATATAACAAAATTAGTTGATATACCATTTTTTTATGCAATATGTGTGTAAACATTTCCATAAACTGGTTTTCCCATTAAACACAATGTATCTAATTTGCATATTAATGTGTTGCTGTTGTGACATCATGTTGAAAAAAATAATTGTCATGATGGGAGTACAGATTTTCATAATAATATCTAATATTGCATAAGCAAATTGATATATGATTTATTTCTCTATTAATTTGTTATGTCTCCCAAAATGCGTAATAAACATGCTTTTAGTCCTGGACGTGTATGAAATTATGTCCTGTTTCATAACACAGTCATATTTGAATTTTAAAACCCATAACATTGTCCTGAAATGTTGCTTTATGACAAACAATTTGAAAATTATTCAGATTTAAATTTAACAATTACAATATAATCATATTTCCATAAGGATGTAAAATGTTCACTAAATTAATTTTATCCATCTTTAAAGACCCAGTAGAGGATGTGGTTATGATGAAACATCCAATAATTTAATATCTCTATAAAGCTCTGAATGTGCTCTGTACATTAAAACTGTGACGTGACGTCTCAGAGAAATACACTGTATATACTGTCCACTACAGAGACACAAACTCCATATCTGGGTCTCAGGATTAGAGGAAAAACACTGACTGTGCTGTTATAGAGACCACATGTTGATTTCATAATAAATAACTGGAGTTTATATCATCACTGTACTGAAGCCAAAGCAAATTATTAACTCTTTCCTCTCCAGCGCTTGTTGTTTTTCGCTTCGCAGCCATTTTCATGATCAATTTTGCAAAACCTTCATGGCTTCTGTTGTGTGAATATCTGAACATGCAATATATCAAAATAAATCCTAGCTTATGCATTATTTTTATATCAATACTCAGTGCTTGAAGTGGAAAAAAAGAAGTGCCAGTACTCACCCCCCCCCCTTATTTATTTATATTAAATAAATACTTTTTAATAATTCACAATGTGTGTATAGTGCCACAATCAATCAATACAAATTAGCACAAGTCAAGCTGCGATACCAAACATGACCACAGGAGTCGCCAAAGACCACTAAACCTGCTGCCTTTAATATACGGATCCATTCAGAACCACTAATCTCTGACCGCCGCATAATCAGCCTTCATTATAAAACACTCCTGCTTTTAAGACAAATACACGCTGAAAATAATCATTTTACTGACATCTGGATGTAAGTTTGGACGCTGTTTTGAGCTACTGTTTGACTTCATTCACTGCATTCAGGAGTTTACGGTTTAAAATGATGTGACCATGCCTCTTTTCATTTTAAGATATGATTTTCGTTATAAAGTACTGATTCAAATTAGTACATGCTCTCGCACACCACACAATGTAGTACGACTCTGCTTGCGTTCATTCACGTGATTGGTCGAGATGAGAGGCGATCCCGCCTGGGTCGTGTGATTTACATAGTTTCTATATCATTTCTAATCATATATATGGGATCATATAGCATAATCAGTACCGGCAACATGACAGAAGCAGGTACTCTAAAGGCTAAAATATAGAAGTGCTGGTACGGCCCACTTCAAGCACTGTCAATACTTGAATATGGACAGGTTTCATAAATAAAAATGGCATTTTTGTCAAGACTACATTCAGATCTATGATCAAAACATAGATGGAGCTGATCGCTTCCATCTAAACCACTTTCTGCATCAACATTTCATTCTGTAGCATTAGACAATTTTGATTCATATGCTGTCCGCATTATTTCACATGTGCATCTTCTTCACCTTGTTTTGATCCAGAGATACAGCACTCTTTCAGAAGATGTGTAATAGCGCCTCCTACCGTATAAAACAGTGAAACACAGTAAGCTGGAAAAATCCATCAATGCATCTTTTATTCTACCCACTATTAATGTTGAAGTCTCAGTGAAACTGATCTTTTCTTCCATATTGTGACAAACATATGAGTGCGATGGATTGCCAAAAATGAGTAATTGTAGGGCGGGGCTTGGTTCTGTGCATCGGTTGTTGATTGGATGTTGCAATGTGGGCGTGGCTATTAAAATGCAGGGGCGGGGCTTAAACCATAAATGATTGGGGAAATCTTGCATATGTTATTAGAGAGATGCTCCTATTGGGATATTCTGAATGAAACATTATGAGGTCAAAAAAAATGTAAATAAAACATATACATGAGTTAATCATACACTGTAAGATATAAGATATGCTACAGCATTCATTTAGAAAACAGATGGTGATTTAACATTTCATTTATAAAGCACTTTTCACAAGAAATATCATTTTGAAGCAGTGTGTTAAATATATTTAATAAATATGGTCACACTTTATATTAGGTGGCCTTAACTACTATAAGTACAATGTATTTATTGTGGTCATATTGTATTGTAAAACACTTCTGCTGCTATTGAGGTGGATACGGGTCGGTTAGTGACAGGTTAAGTGGTATGGGTAGGTTTAAGGGTGGGTTAAAGTGTAAGGGATGGGTCAACAGTTTAATAATAATGGTATTTTTGTACAAACATGTATGTACACAATAAGTGCATTGTATCAAATGATTAATTTAAATGTAAGTACATAGTAGTTAAGGCCATATAAAGTGTGACCATAAATATTCAAGGTTAATAACTTTGGCAGCCCTGAAAAAAACACATTATTTTCTCTCAAATCTTCCCCAGATCCTTGTTTGAAAACCCTTGGGTTTTATAAACCTCACATTAGATGATGCTGTCGAATGTCTACGGCGGGATAAACGAGGACGATACAGAACCTGTGGCTTTGATGAGACTAGGATGACGGAGAGGTTAGACTCGTCTCTGGAGGATCTGCAGCGCTGCAGGGCTTTGTTTATGACAGCTGTGAAGAAATGTGTGTGAGTCACACTGATGAAGCGTTTCTCTGGAGACTCTCTCGCAGATGCTTAGTCAGCCTGTGAATATAGCAAATATATGAGGTCCAAAAGTCAGGGAATAAACCTGAGATACCCAGAAAGTTTGAGGATTTAAAAAAAATTCAATAATAATAAATATTTCCGATTCTGCAGTATTTAGGTCACTAATCAAATACTCTTTGTACAGTATGTGAAGCACAAGATGCTCAAATCATCCTGGAGAAACTTCTTCATCAGCTTTTGCACTAAATCCACTCTCTTAGAGTTTTTTACTGGAAAATGGGATTCATTTGGTTTTCTCTGCAAGGAAACATAGCATTGATTTCTATATATGACCCTGGACCACAAACGCAGTCTTAAGGGTCAATTTTTCGAAATTGAGATTTATGCATAGTCAAAAAGCTGAATAAATAATCTTTCCATTGATGTATGGTTTGTTATGATAGGACAATATTTGGCTGAGATACAACTATTTGAAAATCTGGAAGGGTGCAAAAAAATCTAAATATTGAGAAAATCACCTTTAAAGTTGTTCAAATGAAGTCTTTAGCGATGCATATTACTAATCAAAAATTAAGTTTTGATATATTTACGGTAGTAAATTTACTAAATATCTTCATGGAACATGATCTTAATATCCTAATGATTTTTGGCATAAAAGAAAAATCAATAATTTTGAGCCATACAATGTATTGTTGTCTATTGCTACAAATATACCTGTGTTACTTATGACTGCTTTTGTGCTCCAGGGTCACATCTCATTAAAAAGTCAAATCTTAAAAAGTTAAAGAACAGATCATAGAAGAACGTGACTGTTTGTGAGAACATGCGTGTTGGTTTTTGTTCTTTTAAAAATGCAAATGACTTGTTTTCCAGCAGCTTCAGCTTGTGATTGATCTGTATTATATGTTTTATCTCTCACTTCTGTCTGCATCACAGTCATTCAGGATGAGTTCTGTCTCACCGAAGACCTTCAGACGGCTCTTCCCTGCACTTTCTCCTTCAGCTGCTGGGAAACTTTACATTATCTGCTCAATCTGACGCGGCACACAGAGCTTAACAACAGTTCTTACTGATTTTCCTGTCCGCAGCCTGCTTCAAAGTGTCTGAAAGCCCTCACCTGTCATTTACTTCTGATATCTAGACATGCTTTAAATTGAAGAAAGCAGAAGAATTCCAAAAGAGAAAAATAGTAGAGTTCTTGGATCTTGTCTTTAACGATGAAGACAGAAGAATGTTTCTCACACACACACACACACACACACACACACTCTCTCTCTCTCTCTCACACACACACACACACACACACACACACACACACTCTCTCTCTCTCTCTCACACACACACACACACACACAGGGGCGCCGTAAGGGGGGGGAAAGTTAGGACGATTCTAAGGGCCCACGATGGGAGGGGGCCCCCGAGGGAGAAACGTGATTTCTACCGAGGGGAACACTAGAGCCCTGCATTTCAGCTCGACCCCGACCGGGCTTCGATCGGGCCAATTTTCATGTCATAATTCAGACTTTTAGGCTTCTCCTTATGTTTATATTTTAGACATCCATCAATTAGTGATGAAAAAAATTGCCGCGCTGGTGGAAACAACACGAGACCGTGCTGCTGTCAAGAGCGTCTCGACGGTGTTTAGAGTCCCGCAGCAGCAGAGAGCCGTCAGCGTAGCTGAAGAGTTCTGCTTCAAATACACGCAATAAAGCTTGCCATAAACCCCAGCAAAAGTAATTACCATGAGTGTGTCAGGGGGAAATAGTAAGGAGATATTTGAATTATTTACTAATAAACTAGTGTTTTTTGAGTCAGTGTCGCAAAGATGAAGAATCAGATGAAGATCCTGACTCTCCTCATTAGACGCGCCTTTAGAGAGAAGTGCATCTTCACCGATTATAATGAAAGAGTTTTTG
>CM041798.1:34211692-34214192 GCA_023376895.1 Aspiorhynchus laticeps
TTCAGAAAAATGTTTTTTAAGTAACGAGGCTTAATGATGACGACGGTGAAGTCAAGTGATGGTGATGTAGTTTGTTTGTAGCCTACATTTAGCTGTTTACTTCTGCTGATTGTGTTTAGGCTTCATAATTCATAAAAGTGTATGCAGATGATCATGATGAACAAAACATGTAATAATCATAAATCACAAATACATAATCACTGCAGCGCTCTGACACATATTTTCCACTGATATAAAGATAGTCAAGTTAAAAAATTTGTTTTAAGTTTTTATTTATGATTTCTTTTACAGAACATCCCCATCCCCAACATTTAAACCCCTTACAGATGAGGGACAGGACTATATATATATATATATATATTCTTTGCAGAGGAAACATATGTACCTCAAACTACAAGAGCAGGTTACATTGATGTTACATTAAGTGACCTCTCTTAACTTACATATCTAAATATCTTCTAATACTTTCCATCTTTGCAGTCTTCATTTGTAAACATGCAGTCATTTTTATACATTATATAAACCTGTTTCAGTCTCTGACTCCACTGAACCACATTTGGAGGACCTTCTTCCATCAAATGTTCTGTTATTGTTTTTTTAGCTATCAATAATATCCATAGTACATATCTCTTTATACATTTTGTTGGGCAATGCGAAGCTCTATTTTCAGATAAGCATTGACGGATGTAATTTAGACATGATCAGATGAAGCTCTCAGAGAAGCCAAACATCACATTTCCCCAGACTGCCCACCTGTTCCTCAACGCTTCGGTTAAAAACACCTCGCCGCTGTCAGTCATTTACACAAGTGCTTCTATAACACCACGAGAGCCGGATGAGAGGTGAGGAGGGCCGCGGAGCTCCGGATGCTTTCGGGAGACCAGAGAAAGCCGACTGGACGCCAGCGTGCACATGCAGGTGAAACCTGAACGGGAAGAACTCCAGGAAAGATTTCTTTGGTTGGCATCAAAGCATAATTACAGCAGGTAAAATAAGTATTGAACACGTCACCATTTTTCCCAGTAAATATATTTCTAAAGATGCTGTTGACATGAAATTTTCACCAGATGTCGGTAACAACCCAAGCTATCCATACATACAAAGAAAACAAAGCAAATAAGTTCAGAAATTAAGTTATGTGTAATAAAATGGAATGACACGGGGAAAAACTACTGAAATGTATTAAAGACTTCGTTCACACTGCAGGTCTTAATGCTCAGACTGAAATTGTTTTGAGCTGTTGTTCACATTGTCATTTAAATGCGACTGCCATCAGTCTCATGTGCAGGGCCTGAAATTAACACCCGACCACGCGCCAAATGCGGGTGAATTTTGCAATTGGCGGGTAAAACTGTCAATCTACCTGCCACATTGGCGGGTAGCCAATGAGAATTGAGTGATTCATTAGTTGTTGTTTTTTTGCGTCTGTTGTTTTTTTTTTTTTTTAAAGTCCGCCATTTCGTTGGATTTTAGCTCAAAATGTGGCGGCACATTACTGGGGTAAAGAGGCCAGCTGAAACGAACAACCAAAAAAAAGATGAGGATGAGTCAAAGAAAAGTAAAAGACAACGTTTTAATACGAAGTGGACAATTGGCGACAACGGCAAGGTTCGTAAGTGGCTGATTTATGACCGCAGTACAGACGAAATGTACTGCAGTGACTGCCGTATGTATGGCTCAGAGAAAGCGAAGTCAAATCCTTTTGTAATCAGGACTAAAAACTTAAAATTAGAAGCAATTAAGGACCACGAGTCATCAAAAAGCCACCTACACACAATAAGTTGCAAAATATCAAAGACTGCGCTTCCGGAGGAGACCGCTGCGGTCAAGGCACTGACGTCCATGAGATGAGGCCCTTCTCTGACTACGTTTGGATGTGCGAGTAAGTATTAAACTGTTGGTGAGATGAGATAAAGCAAAGCTGACGTTGGTTGCGGGGAGGAGTTTCCTCATCTCAGCTCGTAGACTTACAGGCACACACAAACAGTCAATTCGGAGAGAAATAATAAAATGATTGGCGGTCCAGTCTCAAATGTGAGACACTGTCTGACCTGCTCTTTGTCCATCTGTCCTCCCCCTCAATCAAAGTCTTTGACCCTAGCACAGCAGTTGAGATGTGGCATGCCAGCAGCATACAGTCAAGGAGACCAGACCTCATGGAAGATGCAGCTGCAGCAGAGATGGAGGAAGAGGAGTGCATCTGCTCCTTTTTTGTGGACTCAGATTAGCAGCAGTCAGTATATATGACTATGAGCAAATCAATGAATAAAAAGATTTAAAAATATATAGTATAAGAGTTATTATTACTTATAATGATTTCGTTAATAACTTGACAGCACTTAAATGTGTATTCTTACAAGTTAAAGAATAATGTTTGTGTGATTTCTATTTTTCACCTTTATGAGGCAAAAAAAACTAAACAAAAAAAAACTGGATGGTAAAAAGTTACTGTGGCTGGTGGTCAAAAAAGTTAACTTCAGGCCCTGCTCATGTGTGAACC
>CM041798.1:34219192-34234192 GCA_023376895.1 Aspiorhynchus laticeps
TTCATAAATGTTTAAAGCATTTGTTAAGTTCAAAACATCGGTATCACTTCTTATAAAAACAGTTATATCATCAGCATAGGCAGAAATAGTAATTGGCCTATTTTCACAACCATTAATTAGAAACCCCTGCAATTTCTCCCTAAGTTTATATAATAAAGGTTCAATGGCCAGAGCATATAACTGTCCCGATAAAGGACAGCCTTGCCTTATACCTCTATGAACTAACACTGGATAGCTTAGCCCACCTCCAATCTTTAACAATGCAGAAGCTCCAGTGTATAACAGTTTTATCCAAGAAATAAAAATCTCACCAAAACCAAATGCGTTAAGAGTTTCAAATAAATACAGATGATCGACCTTATCAAAAGCTTTCTCTTGATCAATTGACAGAAAGCCTACATCCTCATTACTAGCATTTGCTAAATCCATTACATCACGCACAAGAAAAAGATTGTCCATTATTGTTCTTTTCGGCACACAATACGTTTGAAAATCATTAATAACATACTCCAAACATTTTTTTAATCTATTTGAAAGACACTTAGCAAGAATTTTGTAATCAGTGCACAATAAGGCTACCGGTCTCCAGTTCTTTAACAGACCAAGATCACCTTTTTTTGGTAATAAAGATAAAACCGCTCTTCTACAACTTGTCGGCAGTTCATTTTTTCTATGAGAAATTCTAAAAACTTCAAATATATCTTCTTTTAAAAGAGTCCAGAATTGTTTATAAAACTCAGACGGAAGTCCATCAATGCCAGGAGACCGACCATTAGAGAGTTTCTTTACAGCCTCTGATATTTCATCTAATTGAATATCGGCATCAAGCCATTGTCTCTGATCATCAGTGAGCTTTGGCAAATTTCTTAGAAGGTCATCCATGCAATTAACGTCACAGTCTCTTGCATTGAATAAATCAGTGTAGAAGTCTTTTGCATGGTTTCTCATTTCTTTTGGATTAGTTATTAAAGTCCCATCTGGTAGTTTCAAATGTAGCATAAGTTTTCTTTCTCCTTCTTTCTTCTCCAAATTAAAGAAATATGAACTTGGAGCATCTATTTCTCTTATTGAAGAAAACCGAGCTCTTATCAAAGCCCCTTTTGCTCTTTCATTGAACAGGGATGCCAGAACAGTCTTTTTTCCTCTTAATTGTTCCACTTCTGAATTGTCTTCAATAATTCCTTCTTCAATTTCAGTAATTTCTCTCTCAAGTACTTTAATTGTGTCCTTTACAAGTCTATTTGAGTGAGCTGTATAATTCTGACAAAAAATTCTTATTTGTGCTTTTCCAACATCCCACCATTGCACTAAATCTTCATAGTCACTTTTTTGTTCTTGCCATTTAGACCAAAATAACCCAAACTTTTCACAAAATACAGAGTCATGCAATAATTTCAGATTAAAATGCCAATAATAACTACAATGCTGTGACTTTTTTAAACTCATTTCTATCATGCACAAATGATGATCAGTAAAACCATTTGGAAAAATATTAGCTTTTAAAACTCTATTAGAATTATTTTTACTTATATATAACCTATCCAACCTTGCAGCACTAATATGGTCATGAGAGGCTTTAACCCATGTATATTGCTTCACTGTTGGGTGTTTCGCCCTCCAAACATCAAATAAATCATATTTTCTTATAATACTGCTTAACAATTTAGCAGACTGAGGATAAGGTTCTTCACTATTTCGGTCTAGTGTAAAATCTAATGTACAATTCCAGTCACCCCCAAGAACCATACATACATTATCATCATCATTTTTTTTTAATTCACTAGATAATTTTTTTTAAAAATCTACTCTTTCTGCTCCATTATTTGGTGCGTAAATGTTAATGAAAAGAAAAGGAAACCCCATTAACTCTACCTGTACAACCAAAATCCTACCCTTGACTATCTCATAAGAGGATATATTAATCATATTAAGCTTTTTTGCAAACAGAATTGCAACACCTCCACTTAGATTAGAGCCATGGCTTAGAAAAATCTTCCCCTCCCACCACATTTTCCATTCTATTTCATTACTTAGATCACTATGGGTTTCTTGTAAAAAAATTATATCCATGTGTTTATTTTTAATCAATTCATTCAAAGCAGCTCGTTTTCTATAATTCCTTCCCCCATTAATATTGATTGTCCCTATTTTTATGCTCTCCATAAAAAGAGAAAAAAGAGAAAGAGAAAACAGCAGAAAGGAACAGGAAGAAGAAAACACCTCTTGTGACTTAATCATTTATTGTATTGCTTTTTAACCCATTTTTTTCCTTTTCGTAATTTTGTCACAATTTTTTTCAGTCTAAATCTTTTCCTTCGGCTCAGTTCTTCAAATCCTACACTCCTCTGTATTTTAACTGCCGACCTCAAGAATCTTTCAACATCAGGAAAAAAAGTCTGGACATCAAAAGTCTTTCCAAAAGTTTCGTCCAGGAAATCATTAATGTCTTTCACTGTATATAACGGATCATCACCACTCTGAGAAATAATGTCAGACATTTCTGAAAGACTACCATCATCATCATCATCCATCTCCTCTTTTTCATCATCTCTATCAACAACCTTAACATAATGATCATCACTGTTTCCAGTTTCATCTTCACGTTGAACCACATTCACCTCAGCTTCCTGAACGTCCTCACTGCCAGTATCACGTTTATTTACATGTATTCCTTCACAGCTTTCATCCTGATTATTCTGTGTTTCATTCCTTTCTGATTCATCTCCCTTCCTTTCAGTTTCATCTAAGTCCTTTCCTTTGCCACCATCATTCTCTTTTGACCCACCCGGCCTTGCCATTTCATGTAACCCACTCGGCCCTGCCGTTTCATTTTCCAATTCCAACTCATTATTTTCAGTGTTTGTTTTATGAGGGCACGCATTTTTTTTGTGTCCTAATTCACCGCATTCAAAACATTTTAAACTTCCAGTACTTGCATAAAGCATGTAGGACTTGCCCTCGTACAGGACTCGAAAGGAAATGTCAAGAACCGCTGAATCTAACAACATAAACACTTGACGTCTAAAAGACGTAACATGTTTCAGTGACTCACTTTTACATCCTAGTGGAACCATTTTAATTCCACTAGCGATTTTCCCAAATCTCAACAATTCCTTTTCAATATCATGATTTGGTATGAAGGGGGGACAATTCGAGATTGTTATACGGCTCGATTGAGCCACCAGCGGCGAAATGACAGTAAAAACACCACTCACCCAAATGCCGCTCTCAACCAACCGACTGGTTAAGTTCCGTTCCTTTAGAAAAATCACGACAGCTTTATTCATCCGTGAGGCCGAAACAATGTTGCTATACCCCACCTGTTCACCTACTGCCACGAGCACTTCTTCGACTGAAACGCCGGCCACAGGTACACATCTAACTCCATGACGAAGTGAGAGAGTGGAGTCACCCCCGCTCGGGAGAGACTCCATCTCAAACACCCGCCACGAGGTTACTACTAATACTATCGTAAGAAGAAAAAACAAAACAACAACAAAAACAAACAAAAAAAAAAATACCTTACAGACAGAAAAGGAAAAAAAACATATATCAAAACAAATTAACCAACAACTCCTCTCACCCGTGAAACACTCACACACCCCAAACTCCCGCGAGAGAGAGAGAGAGAGAGAGAGAGAGATAGAGAGAGAGAGAGATAGAGATAGAGAGACAGAGAGAGAGAGAGATAGAGAGAGAGAGAGATAGAGAGACAGAGAGAGAGAGAGAGAGAGAGAGAGGGGTTGGTTTTCTTGTTTACTACTTTAGCTTCATTTTTTTAATTAGTATGGATAATTACACCAACACTGAACCTCCTGCCTGTCAATATTTCTGACTTTCAAAGCTTGTGTGTTCACCTCTCTGGCTCTGATGTCAATTACAAATTCATGTAAACAATTTTTTGCACCATTACAACAGAGAATGAGAGTTTAATATTTAATGCCAATTAGAAAGAGCAGAGCAGAGGTAATTAAAGCTGCTGTATATCGTTTCATATTTGGACAAACAGGAATGTTTTCAGAGCAAACTGAGGTCAGAGTTAATGATTAGAAACTCTTCCACACTAACTACTAGACATATAGATGAAAACTACATCAAAGACTAAATAATATAGTATTTTTATAATGCTACTTTTATATATATATATATATATATATATATTAGTGCTGTCAAATGATTAATCGCATCCAAAATAAAAGTTTTTGTTTACATAATGTATGTATGTGTACTGTGTTTATTTATTATGTATTTATAAATGCACACATATTGTCAGAGAGTCACAGTCTCAGTCACCGCCACCAACAACAATCACCAGATCACAGTCACCTGAGTTCTAATCACCCGCACCTGCACCCCTCATCAGCACCTGCACCCCTCATCAGCACCTGCAACCCTCATCAGCACCTGCACCCCCTCATCAGCACCTGCACCCCTCATCAGCACCTGCACCCCTCATCAGCACCTGCAACCCCTCATCAGCACCTGCAACCCCTCATCAGCACCTGCAACCCTCATCAGCACCTGCAACCCCTCATCAGCACCTGCACCCCTCATCAGCACCTGCACCCCTCATCAGCACCTGCAACCCCTCATCAGCACCTGCACCCCTCATCAGCACCTGCACCCCTCATCGGCACCTGCACCCCTCATCGGCACCTGCAACCCCTCATCGGCACCTGCACCCCTCATCAGCACCTGCACCCCTCATCAGCACCTGCAACCCTTCATCAGCACCTGCACCCCTCATCAGCACCTGCAACCCCTCATCAGCACCTGCACCCCTCATCAGCACCTGCAACCCTTCATCAGCACCTGCACCCCTCATCAGCACCTGCAACCCCTCATCAGCACCTGCACCCCTCATCAGCACCTGCAACCCCTCATCAGCACCTGCAACCCCTCATCAGCACCTGCACCCCTCATCAGCACCTGCACCCCTCATCAGCACCTGCACCCCCTCATCAGCACCTGCAACCCCTCATCAGCACCTGCACCCCTCATCAGCACCTGCAACCCCTCATCAGCACCTGCAACCCCTCATCGGCACCTGCACCCCTCATCATCACCTGCAACCCCTCATCGGCACCTGCACCCCTCATCGGCACCTGCAACCCTTCATCAGCACCTGCACCCCTCATCAGCACCTGCAACCCCTCATCAGCACCTGCACCCCTCATCAGCACCTGCACCCCCTCATCAGCACCTGCACCCCTCATCAGCACCTGCAACCCCTCATCAGCACCTGCACCCCTCATCAGCACCTGCAACCCCTCATCAGCACCTGCACCCCTCATCAGCACCTGCACCCCTCATCAGCACCTGCACCCCTCATCAGCACCTGCAACCCCTCATCAGCACCTGCACCCCTCATCAGCACCTGCACCCCTCATCAGCACCTGCAACCCCTCATCAGCACCTGCACCCCTCATCAGCACCTGCAACCCCTCATCAGCACCTGCACCCCTCATCAGCACCTGCACCCCTCATCAGCACCTGCAACCGCTCATCAGCACCTGCACCCCTCATGAGCACCTGCACCCCTCATCAGCACCTGCACCCCTCATGAGCACTTGCACCCCTCATCAGCACCTGCACCCCTCATCAGCACCTGCAACCCCTCATCAGCACCTGCACCCCTCATCAGCACCTGCAACCCCTCATCAGCACCTGCACCCCTCATCAGCACCTGCACCCCTCATCAGCACCTGCAACCCCTCATCAGCACCTGCAACCCCTCATCAGCACCTGCACCCCTCATCAGCACCTGCAACCCCTCATCAGCACCTGCACCCCTCATGAGCACCTGCACCCCTCATCAGCACCTGCACCCCTCATGAGCACCTGCACCCCTCAGCAGCACCTGCACCCCTCATCAGCACCTGCAACCCCTCATCAGCACCTGCAACCCCTCATCAGCACCTGCACCCCTCATCAGCACCTGCACCCCTCATCAGCACCTGCAACCCCTCATCAGCACCTGCACCCCTCATCAGCACCTGCAACCCCTCATCAGCACCTGCACCCCTCAGCAGCACCTGCACCCCTCATCAGCACCTGCAACCCCTCATCAGCACCTGCACCCCTCATCAGCACCTGCAACCCCTCATCAGCACCTGCAACCCCTCATCAGCACCTGCACCCCTCATCAGCACCTGCACCCCTCATCAGCACCTGCAACCCCTCATCAGCACCTGCAACCCCTCATGAGCACCTGCACCCCTCAGCAGCACCTGCACCCCTCATCAGCACCTGCAACCCCTCATCAGCACCTGCACCCCTCATCAGCACCTGCAACCCCTCATCAGCACCTGCACCCCTCATCAGCACCTGCACCCCTCATCAGCACCTGCACCCCTCATCAGCACCTGCAACCCCTCATCAGCACCTGCAACCCCTCATCAGCACCTGCAACTCCTCATCAGCACCTGCAACCCCTCATCAGCACCTGCACCCCTCATCAGCACCTGCAACTCCTCATCAGCACCTGCAACCCCTCATCAGCACCTGCAACCCTTCATCAGCACCTGCACCCCTCATCAGCACCTGCACCCCCTCATCAGCACCTGCACCCCCTCATCAGCACCTGCACCCCCTCATCAGCACCTGCACCCCTCATCAGCACCTGCAACCCCTCATCAGCACCTGCACCCCTCATCAGCACCTGCACCCCTCATCAGCACCTGCACCCCTCATCAGCACCTGCACCCCTCATCGGCACCTGCACCCCCTCATCGGCACCTGCAACCCCTCATCGGCACCTGCACCCCTCATCGGCACCTGCAACCCCTCATCGGCACCTGCAACCCCTCATCGGCACCTGCACCCCTCATCGGCACCTGCAACCCCTCATCGGCACCTGCACCCCTCATCGGCACCTGCACCCCTTCATCAGCACCTTTACCCCTCATCAGCACCTGCAACCCCTCATCAGCACCTGCACCCCTCATCAGCACCTGCACCCCCTCATCAGCACCTGCACCCCTCATCAGTAATATTTGAATTGACAAAGTCACTGCAGTGGAAACACAGTAAGCTCTGACTGTAACCCAAATTATTACTCCATAACATAACGTGCAGAATCAACCTTTTGTTTATAGATATAATATAACTGCATTTTTTAATACCCACATTCTTCAAGATATCTTATATTATGCTCAGCAGAAGAAAGAAACTCACATGTTTGGAACAACGTGCACGCTTAAAGTTAATAAATGTGCATGCATGTATAATGAACAAATCAATATGAATTAATGTTGTGAAGATTTGTTGTACGTTGTTAGTTTATGTTAACTAATGCATTAATCTAAGTTATTGATGAACTGTGCTTGGCGCCCTCAGGTGGTACATGATGAGAAAACGTTGAATAATGTGCTATTCACTGCACCTAAAATGTATAATTGCGTAAAAAATATACGTTTGTATTGAACATTAATGGAGCAAGATATTTTGTGTGAAAATAAATCATTCAAGTTGTTTATTTTGTTTAAAAATCTTATAAATGTATGAGGTGGCACACACGGTATTAATACACATACTTCAGCTAAAATAATGTTTTTTTTAAATAATGTCTAAGTACTTGTTCAAAACAATCACTTTATCAAAGTTTAAAAAATATTTAAACAAAAAAAGTTGTAAAAAATTATTAAAAAAAATATTTTTGTTCAATAAATATACTGTCATTAAAATATGTTAATATAAAAAATATATTTTAAAATACAGAAACAAAATCATTTTAATAAGTAAAGATTCTGAAAGCATTGAAGCAAATCCAATATTAATTTAAATATATTTTCAGTAGTAACAACAAATCATATTTTATTATATGATATGATTAATATCATGTTTTTAAATATGATGGTTTCGTTCTAAACATGGTGATTATCTCTAATATGGACACCAACATAATATTTGATATTTACCATCTTAATCTAACCATGCCAACATTAATTATTAATTATCATGTTAATTACTGCGTCTTTAGCCCCAACAGCAGGGGTCTTTTTACCCCAAATACCATACTTTTACACATTCTTTCGTTATTTAAAAACTGTTGCTTTAATTATCTTAAACAAAACTGAAAATCATAAAGACCTTTGTCTCAAAATAGATGCATTCATTTTACTGATTCTCATTTGCTACTTAAATCTACAACATTTTAAAAAACATAAAATATTAGATGAAGTACAGAATCGAGTCGAGGTTCAGACAAATATATACGTGCATCTTGAAAAGTGGATGTTTTGGAAAGTGCTACGCCACGTTTTTGTGCCATCTAGTGGTTCGGATTAAAATAACATCAAAGGTGACTCTTACCCCGTTGTACACTATTTGTGTTATGAAACCATTTCTACTACAACAACAACACAAAAGCACAAACTCAGTCAAACACTCGTTTACATGTGTATTAGATCACAGTGTTCAGAATCCGAGTGAGTTTTGGTCAGAAAAAGTTTGGTTTTCTCCAGCCGTTTCAATCAGATCTGGATTGAGTTGTTTAGATGAAGTGTTCTCAGTCAGGTCCTGGATTATTAAGCGTGTATCTGCAGGAGCTGTTCTGTTCTTCTGGTTCTAGCCTTTGCAGTGACCTAAATAATGTCCTAGTTTAAAATTAGCTCTGTTTCAGGTTAGGAGGCAGTGACATACAAATGAGTCTTCATCCTATTAAAACACCAGCATATGTTAATTGTGAGCGTTTTCTAATATTGTTTTCCTGCATGTTTAAATGATAAGACATTTGCATTGCATTAACCACTTTACACTGCATCTATTCACAAGAAACCTGATAGAAATGCAACCATTAAAACTGATGTTAGTATAACCTAATGCATGCTTACTACAGTAAACGTACTTTAGCACTTATTTTACTGTTGTTTTTAACTGGTGTGGAGTGCAAAGCAATGCCCATCATTCAGGACACAGATGTTTGAGAGGCTGAGCTGTGGAATATATATATTTCAGTTGAATATATCAAACCATCTTTATCTAAAAGTTGCGTCGGAAGTCGTTCTCTCAAATGGTTCGAGTGGTCTTTCTCTTAACGTCTTAATTGTGGCTGTTATTAGGATATCCAGCACATGAAGGTGCGAGAGTTATTTGTAGAAGCCTGTTCAGAGAGACACTAGGGGGCCGAACTGAATCATCTGTATGAGAGCGACTCAATTCATTTAATAATATCTCACCGACTTCTCACACATTTGGGGTTTTCAGAGAACTTCAGTTGCACAGACCTTTTCAGCTGAACATTATGCATTATGTTTTTTTCAAAGGAAAATAAAATGTTCTTATCGTTCGTCAGATCCTCTGCTGAAGTGATTTTAATGACATTAAGGATTTATTAGGATTGAGAATCATGTGGCTGATAAAGAGCATCTTCTCCTCTTCAGTGGCTTGAATCACACAGAGACAACGCAGCATTGAAGACTTTCAGGTTTGAAGTGTTTTTTAATTTAATGCAAAGTATGTTTAAAGCAGTTCTCTTACATGCAATGAATTGCATGTCATGTTTTTAAGGAAAAGACACAATGCATGAGAACAAACACATTTGTGTAGCTTATAATAATAGCACAAATGATCAAGAGTAAGATAAGTAAGTTTTGTGGTTTATATGAGATGAGTGGAGTCATGAAACATACAGAACATGAAAATATGTACGCAATAAACTGTGGAGCCTTAATTTCATAGAATGTGCATGATATAAACATTATGGCGATATTTACAATTAGGCTACTCGCATTCAATTTCAAATTGTTTTTAATTCAATATGGTGATTTTTGTCGAGTGGTTAAGTAGATATTAATCCTGTCAATCATTTAAGGTGTCTGTTGTAAAAGAGTTGTCAGTTAGTGCATGTTTACAGATATAATATTAATAACCTTCATCTCACCTGAATTCCTGTCAGTTTCTGTGAACAGTGAAGCCCCGCCTTCTTTGTTTTGATTGGCGTCTGAGTCATTCTGACAACATTTAACAGCTTAAGTGCAAAATTACAAAGTGATATTTCAGTATTCAGGGATTCAGTATTCAGACAGAAACGCTGTCCTTTTATTATTATTATTATTGTTATAATTATGATTATTATCATTTTTATTATTATCATAATTATTATTGTTGTTATTATTATTGTTATAATAATAATTAATATTATTATTAGTATTATTAGTATTGATATTGTTATTGTTATTACAGGCAAAAAAGCTTTAAAAATAAAACCAGTATTTTTCTACTCAAACCAGTGTAACGAAAATTAAATCAAATTTAATAATTCCAAACAGAAACGCTGTACTTTTATTATTATTATTATTATTATTATTATAGTTATGATTATTATTATTATTGTTATTACAGGCAAAAAAGTTTTAAAAATAACATTATTAACCAGTATTTTTTCTACTCAAACCAGTGTAACGGTAATAATAAAGAAGGAACGCATGAACAGAAACATTAAAATACTGATTCTACTCGGGGTGAACCGATTGATTGATTAATATGTCGTTAATATAGCAATATAGGTCTGTTATCAATCAAATGAAATCCAAATACATAAAATCTATGCAGTGCAGAAGCTGCTTCGGGTATCTTTACACACTGTGTAATGCAGCTCAGACGTGGCATGAATGCATTTACACTGCAGTTATAATTACATAAATAATCCCACTAGATTAATGTTTGAATAAACAAGTGTTGACATATGAATTGATTTTTAAAGAAAAAATGAAATGAGACTTTAATAAGACACAACAGTTTTGCAGTGTCTAAATTGCAACTCTGTAAACATCTTGTTTATTCAGCTGCTGTATATAATAAATCAACAGCAAATATGCAATTGTGCATATATTCAGGAAAAAAACAGCACTCTTTCTCGTGTGTGATTGCTATACCATATGATATAAATATAAGTCAAAACCCATATGAGGCATTTTCACCCACATATTCAATGCTGGGGGCATTCTATAATGCATTCATATTTTTATTTGGTTTTGCAAAATGAATGACATTGCATATCTGTAAAACAACAATTATAATATTAGAATATAGACAATACATATCACCAGTGTTGGGGGTAACGCATTACAAATAACGCGAGTTACGTAATCAGATTACTTTTTTTAAGTAACTAGTAAAGTAACGCATTACTTTTTCAATTCAGAAGGAAATATCTGAGTTACTGTGTTTCTGATGTATTGTGTGACAGCTCTGGTGTTGCCATGGTGACAGAAATCAGAGCGTTGTGTGTGAACATGATCTTACTGTAGTTCTAGACTAAATATCAACATGATCTTACTGTAGTTCTAGACTAAATATCAACATGATCTTACTGTAGTTCTAGACTAAATATCAACACGATCTTACTGTAGTTCTAGACTAAATATCAACATGATCTTACTGTAGTTCTAGACTAAATATCAACACGATCTTACTGTAGTTCTAGACTAAATATCAACACGATCTTACTGTAGTTCTAGACTAAATATCGACACAATCTTACTGTAGTTCTAGACTAAATATCAACACGATCTTACTGTAGTTCTAGACTAAATATCGACACGATCTTACTGTAGTTCTAGACTAAATATCAACACGATCTTACTGTAGATCTAGACTAAATATCAACACGATCTTACTGTAGTGCTAGACTAAATATCAACACGATCTTACTGTAGTTCTAGACTAAATATCAACACGATCTTACTGTAGTTCTAGACTAAATATCAACACGATCTTACTGTAGATCTAGACTAAATATCAACACGATCTTACTGTAGTGCTAGACTAAATATCAACACAATCTTACTGTAGTTCTAGACTAAATATCAACACGATCTTACTGTAGTTCTAGACTAAATATCGACACAATCTTACTGTAGATCTAGACTAAATATCAACACGATCTTACTGTAGTTCTAGACTAAATATCATCATGATCTTACTGTAGTTCTAGACTAAATATCGACACAATCTTACTGTAGTTCTAAACTAAATATCATCATGATCTTACTGTAGTTCTAGACTAAATATCATCATGATCTTACTGTAGTTCTAGACTAAATATCAACACAATCTTACTGTAGTTCTAGACTAAATATCAACACGATCTTACTGTAGTTCTAGACTAAATATCGACACGATCTTACTGTAGTTCAGACTAAATATCATCATGACCTTACTGTAGTTCTAGACTAAATATCGACACGATCTTACTGTAGTTCTAGACTTAATATCGACATGATCTTACTGTAGTTCTAGACTAAATATCAACACGATCTTACTGTAGTTCTAGACTACATATCAACACGATCTTACTGTAGTTCTAGACTAAATATCAGCACGATCTTACTGTAGTTCTAGACTAAATATCGACACGATCTTACTGTAGTTCTAGACTAAATATCAACACGATCTTACTGTAGTTCTAGACTAAATATCGACACGATCTTACTGTAGTTCTAGACTAAATATCAACACGATCTTACTGTAGTTCTAGACTAAATATCAACACGATCTTACTGTAGTTCTAGACTTAATATCGACATGATCTTACTGTAGTTCTAGACTAAATATCAACACGATCTTACTGTAGTTCTAGACTAAAAATCAACATGATCTTACTGTAGTTCTAGACTAAATATCAACACGATCTTACTGTAGTTCTAGACTTAATATCGACATGATCTTACTGTAGTTCTAGACTTAATATCGACATGATCTTACTGTAGTTCTAGACTAAATATCAACACGATCTTACTGTAGTTCTAGACTAAATATCAACACGATCTTACTGTAGTTCTAGACTTAATATCGACATGATCTTACTGTAGTTCTAGACTAAATATCAACACCATCTAACTGTAGTTCTAGACTAAATATCATCACGATCTTACTGTAGTTCTAGACTAAATATCATCACGATCTTACTGTAGTTCTAGACTAAATATCTTCACGATCTTACTGTAGTTCTAGACTAAATATCATCACGATCTTACTGTAGTTCTAGACTAAATATCAACACGATCTTACTGTAGTTCTAGACTAAATATCAACATGATCTTACATATCAACACGATCTTACTGTAGTTCTAGACTTAATATCGACACGATCTTACTGTAGTTCTAGACTAAATATCAACACGATCTTACTGTAGTTCTAGACTAAGTATCGACACGATCTTACTGTAGATCTAGACTAAATATCGACACCATCTTACTGTAGTTCTAGACTAAATATCATCACCATCTTACTGTAGTTCTAGACTAAATATCATCACGATCTTACTGTAGTTCTAGACTAAATATCATCACGATCTTACTGAAGTTCTAGACTAAATATCAACACGATCTTACTGTAGTTCTAGACTAAATATCAACACGATCTTACTGTAGTTCTAGACTAAATATCAACACGATCTTACTGTAGATCTAGACTAAATATCAACACGATCTTACTGTAGTTCTAGACTAAATATCATCATGATCTTACTGTAGTTCTAGACTAAATATCATCATGATCTTACTGTAGTTCTAGACTAAATATCAACACGATCTTACTGTAGTTCTAGACTAAATATCAACACGATCTTACTGAAGTTCTAGACTAAATATCAACACGATCTTACTGTAGTTCTAGACTAAATATCAACACGATCTTACTGTAGTTCTAGACTAAATATCAACACGATCTTACTGTAGATCTAGACTAAATATCAACACGATCTTACTGTAGTTCTAGACTAAATATCATCATGATCTTACTGTAGTTCTAGACTAAATATCATCATGATCTTACTGTAGTAGTTCTAGACTAAATATCAACACGATCTTACTGTAGATCTAGACTAAATATCATCACGATCTTACTGTAGATCTAGACTAAATATCAACATAATCTTACTGTAGTAGTTCTAGACTAAATATCATCACGATCTTACTGTAGTTCTAGACTAAATATCAACACGATCTTACTGAAGTTCTAGACTAAATATCAACACGATCTTACTGTAGTTCTAGACTAAATATCAACACGATCTTACTGTAGTTCTAGACTAAATATCTTCACGATCTTACTGTAGTTCTAGACTAAATATCATCACGATCTTACTGTAGTTCTAGACTAAATATCAACACGATCTTACTGTAGTTCTAGACTAAATATCAACATGATCTTACATATCAACACGATCTTACTGTAGTTCTAGACTTAATATCGACACGATCTTACTGTAGTTCTAGACTAAATATCAACACGATCTTACTGTAGTTCTAGACTAAGTATCGACACGATCTTACTGTAGATCTAGACTAAATATCGACACCATCTTACTGTAGTTCTAGACTAAATATCATCACCATCTTACTGTAGTTCTAGACTAAATATCATCACGATCTTACTGTAGTTCTAGACTAAATATCATCACGATCTTACTGAAGTTCTAGACTAAATATCAACACGATCTTACTGTAGTTCTAGACTAAATATCAACACGATCTTACTGTAGTTCTAGACTAAATATCAACACGATCTTACTGTAGATCTAGACTAAATATCAACACGATCTACTGTAGTTCTAGACTAAATATCATCATGATCTTACTGTAGTTCTAGACTAAATATCATCATGATCTTACTGTAGTTCTAGACTAAATATCAACACGATCTTACTGTAGTTCTAGACTAAATATCAACACGATCTTACTGAAGTTCTAGACTAAATATCAACACGATCTTACTGTAGTTCTAGACTAAATATCAACACGATCTTACTGTAGTTCTAGACTAAATATCAACACGATCTTACTGTAGATCTAGACTAAATATCAACACGATCTTACTGTAGTTCTAGACTAAATATCATCATGATCTTACTGTAGTTCTAGACTAAATATCATCATGATCTTACTGTAGTTCTAGACTAAATATCAACATGATCTTACTGTAGTAGTTCTAGACTAAATATCAACACGATCTTACTGTAGATCTAGACTAAATATCATCACGATCTTACTGTA
>CM041798.1:34239192-34251692 GCA_023376895.1 Aspiorhynchus laticeps
GTTCAAGTGTACTAAACGTGTACTAGTGAATGAAAGATGGGTTCAAGTGTACTAAAAGTGTACTAGTGAATGAAAGATGGATTCAAGTGTACTAAAAGCGTACTAGTGAATGAAAGATGGGTTCAAGTGTACTAAAAGTGTACTCGTGAATGAAAGATGGGTTCAAGTGTACTAAAAGTGTACTAGTGAATGAAAGATGGGTTCAAGTGTACTAAAAGTGTACTAGTGAATGAAAGATGGGTTCAAGTGTACTAAAAGTGTACTCGTGAATGAAAGATGGGTTCAAGTGTACTAAAAGTGTACTCGTGAATGAAAGATGGGTTCAAGTGTACTAAAAGTGTACTCGTGAATGAAAGATGGGTTCAAGTGTACTAAAAGTGTACTAAAAGTGTACTAGTGTATGAAAGATGGGTTCAAGTGTACTAAAAGTGTTCTAGTGAATGAAAGATGGCTTCAAGTGTACTAAAAGTGTACTAGTGTATGAAGATGGGTTCAAGTGTACTAAACTGTACTAGTGAATGAAAGATGGGTTCAAGTGTACTAAAAGTGTACTAGTGAATGAAAGATGGGTTCAAGTGTACTAAAAGTGTACTAAAGTGCACTAGCACTGTACTGTAGTGTACTAGTACACTAAAAGTGTACTTAAAGTGTACTAGTGAATGAAAGATGGGTTCAAGTGTACTAAAAGTGTACTACTGAATGAAAGATGGTTTCAAGTGTACTAAAAGTGTACTAAAGTTGTACTAGTACTGTACTGTAGTGTACTAGTACACTAAAAGTGTACTTAAAGTGTACAAGTGTATGAAAGATGGGTTCAAGTGTACTACAAGTGGAAATTAATAAAAATTTTAAATACAAAGATAGTATGATAAAAGCACATTTTAGTTAATATTCATGGTGTCCCAAAATAGCACAGTTGAGTACACTTAGATGATCTTAAGTTTATCTTAAGAAGTACACTGTAAAAAATAAGTGTAATTTTAACTGTAAAATTTTTTGAATTTGAAGTTAATATGTTAACAGTAAGTTACCGTACTATATACAGGGAAAAACTGTTAAAGATCTAACCAGATAAACTTATAATGTAATTTTACAGTAAAATGCTGTTAATTGTACAGTTTTTAGAAGTAAAAATAGAACAAATCAATGTAAATTTTACAGTCAAAAACTGTAAACTGATATTCCCATTTTTTTTTTTTTTCAAATTACAGTTTTATACTGTAAAATGTAAGTTTTTGGCTGTAAATGTGTTTACAGTTTTTCTGCCAAAATTACACAGCTGCCAAAAACTACAGAATTTTTTTTTACAGTATACAAAGAAATCATTTTTAGTATATTAAGTACAAAATTAGTGTTTGAAAAACAGAGCACTTTAAGTACACTACATCATGGAAGTGAATTATTTTTTCACCTGGGAACATATATTTAGAAGCTCATAGAATAAAGAAGCATAGGTTCCTGATGTCCTGAGTTATGCTGCTTGAAATATTGTGAATACTGTACTGATCAAACTTCTGCTAATATCTTTGACTGCTCTGCTTCTTTGCTCCTGTGTGCTACAGTTTCGCTACAAAACCAGACTGTACGATCAGCCCGGTGTGGATGACAAGCAGATCGCCAAACTTCACTCAAAGGTGACAGCAAATATGTCCTTTCTATGTTAAGATATCAGAAATCACTTTGAATTATTACTTTTTTTAATCATTGCTGAATAATTCAAAATGACTGAAGATTTTTGGGGTGAGTCTAGTATATCCTAGTGCTGTCTGTTTGCATGAAACTTATGAAATTACATATCTGTGAGGATTGTTTCAACATCTATGCGTTTTGACTCATTTTGATCACAATCGTCTGATTAAAGTAACGTGATGATATGCAATAAATAAGCAAAAACACTTTATTTATTTATCCTTTATTTAACCAGGCAAGTTAATTAATAACAAGTTCTTATTTTCAATAACAGCCTGGCAGGATAATTCATTTTTCCTGAGAAACATACAAACATATTATAATTAGTGCTGTCAAACGATTAATCGCATCTAAAATAAAAGTTTTTGTTTACATAATATATGTGTGTGTATTGTGTATATTTATTATGTATATATAAATACAAACACATGCATGTATACATTTAATAAAAATATGTTACATATATTTATATATGATATAAATTATATGAATATAAATATATACATGTAAATATTTTCATTGTATGTGTGTGTATTTACATATACATAATAAATATACACAGTACACACATATATATATATATATTATGTAAACAAAAACTTTTATTTTGGATGCGATTAATCACGATTAATCATTAGACAGCACTAATTACAATACATAAAACACATAAAAGAATAAAATCTCAGTTAAAACATTTACAGGTCAAGGTCAGACCACTTATTAGTAATTTTTTTAATGCACATACTGGAATATTTGTCTCTTGTTTCAATAACTTTTCAAGTAACACACAGTAATGTATCTAACTGTAAACAGATGTGTGACAGTATCTAGCAACTATAGCTTTAAGCATTCAGTCTAACGGCTTCTGACAGAAGTATTTTCACATCTTCTTCTTTCATATTTTCTCTCTCCAGGCCAATCTGAGGAGGTTTATAGATTACATTCAGCATCATCAGCTGGAGAAACTCTCCAGAATGCTTGACCGCGGCCTGGACCCTAATTACCATGACATGGACACCGGAGGTATCCGCAGGTTTTTTTTTTTCGGTTTGCATATATGTGAATTTATTTTATTTATTTTTTTTTTGTTCAATGTATTTTTTTGTATGTTTTGGTAAAGGGCTTTGAGATGTAACTTTTAAAGGCGCTATATAAAATAAAGTTTATTATTATTATTATTCACCTGTGAATCTGTGCTCATGAGAAGATCTTGTTTTCAGTGTCTGTTTTATCCACGGTCTGATTTATTTATTCTTCTGCTTTCCAGAATGTTCAATCATTTCATCATATACCGGCTTGCACTGTTTGTTTTTAATCACCTAAAACTCATTGAATATTAAACGCACACACATTTATTTAGATTTATCTTTTATGTTTACGTTTATCCTAATGCTATAGACTTGTATTGTTTTCATAAACAGCTAATTATAAACACTTTCCACCTTTTTCAAACAAGCCTACACTGTAAAAAATAAAAAGTTGAGAAAACTTAAAAGTTTAAGGCAACCAGCTCAACTTTCTCAACTTGTTTTTGTTGGAGATTTTAGAGTTTTCTAAACTTGTTTTTGTTGGAGATTTTAGAGTTTTCTAAACTTGTTTTTGTAGGAGATTTTTAGAGTTTTCCCAACTTGTTTTTGTTGGAGATTTTAGAGTTTTCTAAACTTGTTTTTGTTGGAGATTTTAGAGTTTTCTAAACTTGTTTTTGTTGGAGATTTTAGAGTTTTCTCAACTTGTTTTTGTTGGAGATTTTAGAGTTTTCTAAACTTGTTTTTGTTGGAGATTTTAGAGTTTTCTCAACTTGTTTTTGTTGGAGATTTTTGAGTTTTCTCAACTTGTTTTTGTTGGAGATTTTTGAGTTTTCTAAACTTGTTTTTGTAGGAGATTTTAGAGTTTTCTCAACGTGTTTTTGTTGGAGATTTTAGAGTTTTCTAAACTTGTTTTTGTAGGAGATTTTAGAGTTTTCTCAACTTGTTTTTGTTGGAGATTTTAGAGTTTTCTAAACTTGTTTTTGTTGGAGATTTTAGAGTTTTCTCAACTTGTTTTTGTTGGAGATTTTTGAGTTTTCCCAACATGTTTTTGTTGGAGATTTTAGAGTTTTCTCAACTTGTTTTTGTTGGAGATTTTAGAGTTTTCTCAACTTGTTTTTGTTGGAGATTTTAGAGTTTTCTCAACTTGTTTTTGTTGGAGATTTTAGAGTTTTCTCAACTTGTTTTTGTTGGAGATTTTTGAGTTTTCTAAACTTCTTTTTGTAGGAGATTTTAGAGTTTTCCCAACATGTTTTTGTTGGAGATTTTAGAGTTTTCTCAACTTGTTTTTGTTGGAGATTTTAGAGTTTTCTCAACTTGTTTTTGTTGGAGATTTTAGAGTTTTCTCAACTTGTTTTTGTTGGAGATTTTTGAGTTTTCTAAACTTCTTTTTGTAGGAGATTTTAGAGTTTTCCCAACATGTTTTTGTTGGAGATTTTAGAGTTTTCTCAACTTGTTTTTGTTGGAGATTTTAGAGTTTTCTCAACTTGTTTTTGTTGGAGATTTTAGAGTTTTCTCAACTTGTTTTTGTAGGAGATTTTAGAGTTTTCCCAACTTGTTTTTGTTGGAGATTTTAGAGTTTTCTCAACTTGTTTTTGTAGGAGATTTTAGAGTTTTCTCAACTTGTTTTTGTTGGAGATTTTAGAGTTTTCTCAACTTGTTTTTGTTGGAGATTTTAGAGTTTTCTCAACTTGTTTTTGTAGGAGATTTTAGAGTTTTCCCAACTTGTTTTTTTTTTGGAGATTTTAGAGTTTTCCCAACTTGTTTTTTTTTGGAGATTTTAGAGTTTTCTCAACTTGTTTTTGTTGGAGATTTTAGAGTATTCTCAACTTGTTTTTGTTGGAGATTTTAGAGTTTTCTAAACTTGTTTTTGTTGGAGGATTTAGAGTTTTCTCAACTTGTTTTTGTAGGAGATTTTAGAGTTTTCCCAACTTGTTTTTGTAGGAGATTTTACAGTTTTCTAAACTTGTTTTTGTAGGAAATTTTAGTTTTCTCAACTTTTTGTTGTAGATTTTTTTAATTTTCTCAACTTTTTGTTGTAGATTTTTTTTAATTTTCTCAACTTTTTGTTGTAGTTTTTTGAGTTTTCTCAACTTTTTGTTGTATAAGGGTCAAAGACGAAAAAGAGTTTAAGTATAATAACAATAAGTGTAATATTGCTTTAAATTGTTGTTGTTTTTCTCTCTCAAAAAAAAAGTTTTCTGTTTAATTTAATTGCAATTTTGTTTTTGTTTTTCTGAGCAGAAAATAAATATCATACATTTTTCCCTGATTTACAGAAGACAGCCACTAAAATGTCGATCAGTGTAACAAACTTATCAGGCATATTTACAACAAAAATCAATTCATGACATATTAAAAGACTAATTACTTTCACCCCAAATACTAATTAGTTGTAATTTTACATTTTTAAAATTTGCCACTATCCTAGGTTTTGCCCATTTGTCAGTAATAATTTTTTACTCATTTAAAACACAATAAAAATTTATATGCACCCTTAATCTTTTATATATTTTAATATGTACAAGTCAGAATAAGCATGTTGTTTGAATTTTCACATAAATATTGTGTTACACTGAATGACAATGCAACATTATTTCAACCAAATTTTGACATTTTATTCTACAAAAACTTATTTGAAACCTTAAAAGTAGACACTTTACTTGTCTCTCTCTCCTAATCTGTTTTCACAGGGGCACTTTAAAACATTAACATTTACATTTATTCATTATCACATGCTTTTATCCAAAGCTACTGTACTTACAAATGAGGAACATTACAAGCAATTTATCACAGAACAGTATTCATAGTCACAATGTCAGGTTTAATAGAAAGCTTGATTAGAAGGCTAAATAATACTAATTAAAAATAAAAGGATTTTGTGTTCTCCTTAGTCACATTTTAACATGATCTGCAAATTAAGAAGTTTATAAATAAGTCTGAAAATCATATTGTTTAATTTCAATTAAAAATGGTCATCTTTAGCTTGACTCGGCAGGTGAGACTTCACCGGAAACACCACCGGTGTTGTGTTTTGAGAGTGTGAGCATGAAAGGGCTTTCAAAGCTGTGGCAGAGAGAAATATTTCAGTGAATAATGGCTTCAATTTCAGTCTGATCCTCACAGTAAGCTGTAGTATGGAAATGGTAGCATTTGATAAAATGTCATTTCACTGAAGAAAGCGAATAGCAGATCTTACATGTATCTTACGTGTGTGTGTGTGTGTGTCTGTCTGTCTGTGTGTGTGTGTGTGTGTCTGTGTCTGTGTCTGTGTCTGTGTCTGTGTGTGTGTCTGTGTGTCTGTGTCTGTGTCTGTGTCTGTGTGTGTGTGTGTGTGTGTGTGTGTGTGTGTGTGTCTGTGTATGTGTGTGTGTGTGTGTGTGTGTGTGTTATAGAGACGCCGCTCACGTTTGCAGCCCAGCTGGAGAATACGATGGAGTTTATTAAAGCGCTGAGACACGGAGGAGCTCATCTGGACTTCAGGGCTAAAGATGGCATGACTGCGCTCCACAAAGCAGCTTGCTCTAAAAACCAGGCCACGCTCAAGGTACTCAACTTGACTGAGTATCAGATATATAACACTGCAATGGTGCAGTGGCTGCTATGATTACTCAATCTCCTGCGATAAACAGATCAAAAAGGACCACTGACTGTACAACTACAACAACTGTACAACACTATTTAAGTTATGGATATTATATCACCTGTATGAGTAAAGTTAGTTTACTCTTTTCAAGATTATTTTCATATAAAACTAAGACGAAAATGACCGATCAAAAAAACATGTTCGTAAACTGAAATAAAATAAAAATATCAAAATAAATGAAAAACTAAAACGAAACTAAACTAACAACAGTTATTGAAAACTAATTGAAATAAAATAAAATGATATATGCTGCAGAATGTGAGAAGCGAGCTGTTCTTCACTTCATTTGCAGCTTTAATGACTTTAATGCACAATGCTGCAAATCCGATATTGAGGCTCCGCAAATATTACTAAATTTCATTATTCCCAGTTATGATATGTGCGTTTGTTTGCGGGAAAGTGAGCAAGACACGACAGTTACAGTATCATGATTATGGTTAAATAAGATAAAAGACATCTAATATAAACAAATTACATTTATTTCTAATTAAATATCACATTTATCGTTCAATTTATTGCTTTTAAAAATGATAATGTAAGTGAAAATTGTGTAGATTTATGGAGTAAAAAGGCATGGCTGCTTCATTTTGGCGTATATTTGTATACTTTTACCATCTCAATCTCAGCATGCTTTAATTTTGTAAATTAATGCTGTCTAACGATTAATCGCGATTAATCACATTCAAAATAAAAGTTTTTGTTTACATAATATACTGTATGTGTATGTACTGTGTATATTTATTAAGTATATATAAATACACACACATGCATGTATATATTTAAGAAAAATATGTCAAGTTTATATATTAAATATATTTATATATAATATAAATTTTATAAATGTAAATATATACATGTAAATACTTGCTGTATGTGTGTGTATTTATATATACACAGTACACATACATATATTATGTAAACAAAAACTTTTATTTTGGATGTGATTAATCGCGATTAATCATTTAACAGCACTAAAAAAAAACTAAATAGAAATGTGTTCACAAAATAAAAACTAAACTAAAACTAATAAAAACTAAATATTTTATTGCAAATTTGAAAACGATCCCAGATAAAAGAATTAAAAAATGCAAAACTATAATAACCTTGACTCTTTTCATGCCTTATCCATCCTGAGACACTAATGGGATGATAATGGGACTCCAAAGGAACTCTATTCAGTTACATTAACTGTACTGAACTGCAAAGTGCACTGTAAAAAATGATCGTTATTTTAACGGTAAAAAACTGTGAAAATGCTACAATAAAAACCTGTTAAATGGTTAATGGTAAGTTCCTGTAAAATTTACAGGAAAAACCGTAAACTGACGTTCACAGAATTCCCTGCGTTGCATTTCAGATTTTGTTTGAATTTGATGTTTTTTCTTTGAAATAACTATGTTTCTTCTTAGTTTTTTCTTATCAGTTATGTTTATTAGGGTTGTATGTTACATCTAATGTTGTTAAATTAATGTTTATTGCATATTTCAGTTTATTGAGATCATCATGATGGTGATCAGTGTTTGTGTGAATGACGCTGTGCTTCTTCTATATATGTTATTATTTAAAAGCTGCTTTGGTTCATCATGTGACTCTCATCAGCTCCTGCTTTTGGTGGTTATCAGTGTATTACAAAGATACAGATTTCAGTACTTCAATAGGTTGGTATATGTACATTATATCAGTTAATGAAATTACGGTATTTAACTGTAAATTTAAGTTAAAACCGTAAAAACCTAAAATGTTACCGTATTTTTTACAATAGAATTCCGGCAGTTTTTTACCGTAAATTTTACGGATTTATTTTTTACAGTGTGGCAAATAAATGAAAGAATGATAGCGATGTCTTAGTCGTGTCACTTCACCATCATGTTGTATTGGTGTTTCTCATGAATGATGGTGCTCTTCAGGCGCTGCTGGAGCTCGGGGCTTCTCCCAACTATAAAGACAGTCGTGGTTTGACGGCGCTGTATCACACGGCTCTGGTTGGAGGAGACACGGACTGCTGCGAGCTGCTGCTAAACCAGAACGCCTCCGTCTGCTGCCAGGACGAGAACGGCTGGCACGAGATCCACCAGGTCAGCTTCACCAAAGCTTTATTACAGATAGAAGGATCCGGACATGCTGAGCTCCCAGGAGTATCAAGAGTAACCATACTTCATTACTATACTTAAAAAAATACTGTTTTTTAAATTGCTTACACACATTTTCAAAACTTTGCCTCTTTTTTTTACACACAAATTCAAGAATTGCACACACAACATGCAAAATGCCTGACATCTCTTGCAAAATGAAGCACTGCATTCAAAATATCACAAACATTTGTCTTACGTTGCAAACACATTTGCTATAATATTATACTTCTGGATATATTATAAGCCTCTTTCACACATCCATTCCGGAAAATATACGGAAAATGTGTCCCGTGATTTGTCCCGGGATGGTCTGATTTTGGTTCATTCACACTGCCAGTGATTTTCCGGAATCTGTGCGTGCGTTCACACACAACCCGTAAAGATCCCGTAAAGACATGTGACGTGTATAATGCGCCGTGCACCATTTCACTAAACTGAATGATTTCAGCTTCAGCGCGGATAGTGAGGAGCTCCCTGATCGCTGCTTCATTCCAGTTTACACATGTTTCGTCGTGTGAACGTTGATCTGCCTTCAAAACACCCGGTAAAACAGTCGAACGATAAAGTGCGTCATCACTACGATACACCCTTTACGGCATTGATCCAGCTTTTGTTCACACAGCGCTCATTCCGGGACTGAACCCGCCAATGTTACTAGCTCCCCAACCCGGGATCAATCCCGGAATTACAGTTTTTCTCGATTGCTAACACACTATAACTGATTCATTCAGCCCAATTTTCCAAAGCATTCATACAGTTCTCAAAACAAAGACACGTATCTCAAAACTTTTAACACATTTCACCTGTTTGCACACACGTTCCAATTTGATCAGTGTTTTCTGCAAAACTCTACACAAAAACGCCATCATTTTGCACAGGTTTAACCATGTTCTCATTCAGAAAACACAAACACACAATATAATTAACTCAAGCATCAAAAAAGGAACTCAAACAGCACACATTGATCCATGTGTGAACATTCAGTAGCAAAACTGATGACACACAGGTCATAATCTCAGGATGATATGAACAACAGCACAGCTGATTATGTGTTTTGGAAAATGAATCCTGGTAATGGGAGACAAAGAGCAATAGGAGGAGAAAAGAAAAATGAAGGGGATGAGGTCAAAGGTCATTTGTTCCCGATGGTTGACCATGTTCTTCTGCATGGACTGACCATGAGGGAAGTTGGCCTACAGGCTCATCTACAAGGTTTCAATACTACTTACACAATACAATATAATTATAGTACATAGCAGCAGTACTTCAGATGAGACAACTTTCATTATTCTATGTACAGTAAATACTGTAGCACATGCTGTACACCCTCAAACTCATTACTGTTGAATTGATTTGTAGCCAAGTAGTCCTTACATGTACTCTATTTTTGCAGAACTGAGAAACGACTGTCTAGGGGAGGCAGAGAAGTCTTTTTTTCAGAAGACTAAGAAACTGCTATAACAAATAAGGATACTACCAATACTGTAATGCAATTTGGTAGAGGATGCTGAATGAATGAATGAATGAATGAATGAATGAATGAATGAATGAATTTATTTACTGTAACTGACAGTATATTCCAGTATGTGTGTTTACTGTATATTCAGTTGTTTGGTCTTTGAACTTTTCTCTTCTAGTGCTTTTCATCTACTGTAAGATCTCTTTACAGTCGTGTAATGAAAGTAAACTTTTCTTAAAGTTTATTGCTGAATTTTACTGTATCTGCACCCCTTTATTTATGCTGTATACTATAACAGTCATTGACTAGCAAAAGGATTCCTGTTTCCCAAAAGGAGATTTTTGTAACAGTGTTTTGGGTAACACTTTACAATAAGGTTCATTAGTTAACAACATTAGTAAACATGAACTAAGAATGAACAATACTTCTACAGCATTTATTAATCTTAGTTAATGTTAATTTCAGTATTTACTAATGCATTATTAAAATCACAAGTTGTGTTTGTTAACATTAGTTAATGCACTGTGAACTAACATGAACAAACAATGAACAACTGTATTTTCATTAACTAACATTAACAAAGATTAATAAATAGTGTAATAAATGCATTGTTCATTGTTTGTTCATGTTAGTTACTGTAACTAATGTTAACAAATGACACCTTGTTGTAAAGTGTTACCGTGTTTTGAATTGATCTCACTAGTGTTGTCTAGACAGGAAAGTAGTCTGAGTATATGACAGGTTTGTGTATCATCTGAGGCCAAAATTAGAGTCTGACAAAAGAGAACATGTTTTTGACTAAACTATTTGATTTTGACCTGGAAGTTTGAAGTTTGCACAAGTTGGTGTGTAATTTTGAGATTGTGTTTATAGTTGTGAGAAAATGGTGAATTGTTTCATGAATTGTGTGTTAGCAATCGAGAAAAACATCTCTCTTGCACAGTACTAAAGAAACGAAACACAGTTGTGTAGATGTGTGTTTATAGATTGGTTGGTGTTCAGTGAAGCACATGTGAGGAGTTAGTGATGAATTACTGTGGCTTTCTGTTTAGTTGTGTTTGAAAAAGGAAATTTAAGAGACTTTCTGTGTGTTACATAAAGAACGGTGTGTTGTGTTTTGCAAAAAGTGTTTAATGAAACTGAAAACTAAGTCAAAGGCTGATAATTAGTGTATGGTTTTGTAGATTTGGTGTGTTTCTGCTGTTTGAGTGACAGCTTTCAGAAACTGTGTGACAAGGAAAGATCTTGTGTGAAAGCAGATGAAAAAAAATGTAAATACTTTATTTACTCAATTATGTCACAACTATTTCTGGTTTAAATACAGCTGAAGTTCTGTGGATAGCATCCGTGCGCTGTGATTGATCACTAAAACATAGCATGCATTTACAAGCAGAAATGTGAAGTTTTTATGCATATTGTTTATGACTTTTTATATGGTGCTATTTTTGTAGGACGAAGGATTCTAGCCCCCGGTTTCACAGAGAAGGCTTAAACCTAGTCCTAGACTAACATGTAAATCTGAGCTGTTTCAATTGAAAAAAACTTGCACTGACTGATCTTAAAACATATCAGTGCCTTTGTTTTGTCTTCAGATGCACACCAGTAATGTTTTCTTCTAAGGCATATTTATAAAAACTACTTAAATGTCCTAATTTAACTATGGCCTAATCCTGGCTTAGTCTAAGCTCTGTCTGTGAAACCGGGCCTAGATGTCTAATTACTGTGGAAGTTGTTTTTTTTTAAGTTTACAATGCTTTATGAATAGTTCAGCCCCAACCCATCACTTGAATAAAATAGACAAAGAACATTAACACCTTAAAACCAGAAAAAGCACTGTCAGTAAAGCTCCTACCAAACGCATTAGACAAAACCTTCTGCTTAAGCTGGACATAAAATTGAAAAGCTCATAGAAGAAATGCCGCCCTCTGCTGAGCTGAACTGTGTGTGTGTGTGTGTGTGTGTGTCTCTCTGTGTGTGTGTGTGTGTGTGTGTGTGTGTGTGTGTGTGTGTGTGTGTCTGTGTCTGTGTCTGTGTCTGTGTCTGTGTCTCTGTGTGTGTGTGTGTGTGTGTGTGTGTGTGTGTGTGTATGTGTGTGTGTGTGTGTGTGTGTGTGTGTGTGTGTGTGTGTGTCTGTGTCTGTGTCTGTGTCTCGCTGTGTGTGTGTGTGTGTGTCTGTGTCTCTCTCTGTGTGTGTGTGTGTGTGTGTGTCTGTGTCTGTGTCTGTGTCTCTGTGTGTGTGTGTGTGTGTGTGTGTGTGTGTGTGTGTGTGTGTGTGTGTGTGTCTCTCTCTCTGTGTGTGTGTGTGTGTGTGTGTGTGTGTCTGTGTGTGTGTGTCTGTGTCTGTGTCTGTGTCTCGCTGTGTGTGTGTGTGTGTGCGTGTGTGTCTGTGTCTCTCTGTGTCTCTCTCTGTGTGTGTGTGTGTGTGTGTGTGTGTGTGTGTGTGTGTGTGTGTGTCTGTGTGTGTCTGTGTCTGTGTCTGTGTGTGTGTCTGTGTCTGTGTCTGTGTGTGTGTGTGTGTGTGTTTCTCACAGGCTTGTCGACACGATCAC
>CM041798.1:34256692-34266692 GCA_023376895.1 Aspiorhynchus laticeps
ACACACATATATATTATGTAAACAAAAACTTATTTTGGATGCGATTAATCATTTGACAGCTCTAATATAAATTATATGAATATAAATATATATGTAAATACATGTAAATATTTGTATATACATGTATGTGTGTCTTTACATATACATAATAAATATACACAGTACACATATATATTATGTAAACAAAAACTAATTTTGGATGTGATTAATCGCGATTAATCGTCGTTTGACAGCACTAATATAAATTATATGAATATAAATATATATATGTAAATACATGTAAATATTTGTATATACATGTAAGTATATACTGTATGTGTGTCTTTACATATACATAATAAATATACACAGTACACACTCATATATTATGTAAACAAAAAGTTATTTTGGATGCAATTAATCGCGATTAATCGTTTGACAGCACTAATATAAATTATATGAATATAAATATATATATGTAAATATTTGTATATACATGTAAGTATATACTGTATGTGTGTCTTTACATATACATAATAAATATACACAGTACACACTCATATATTATGTAAACAAAGTTATTTTGGATGCGATTAATCGCGATTAATCGTTTGACAGCTCAAATTTTTACACATAGATATGATTAGTCATTTGACTGATGCATCGGGCTATATTAATATGTTGTTGACCTGAGCTTACAGTATTTGACTCTGAATGAAACTGACTCTAACTTTATGAAATCATTGAGTGCAAACGAGGTGAATCAGAGCGAGCGTCTCTTTGCTTTTATTGCAGGTGGCCATAATCTCTGGAAATTTTGAGTTGGCGGAGCTGATTAAGAAGCACAGAGAAAGTGACATAGGTAAGAGCCACATCTGATATAACCTCATATCAGAAACCTCTATAGACAGCAGTGTGTACCGGCACATATATAGGGCACGTCTTAATGTGAAAGAAATGACTGGACTAATCCCAGGAACTACAGGATTAAGAGCCGAAGATATTCTCCTCTGTTGTGTTCAACACAAACACAAACATCACGAGTGGTATCTTGTTTTCATACACACACTACTGTTTTTTATTCATATTTGTAATATCAGCCATCAGTCAGGCTGGACTCTGTCAAAAGAGAGCAGGGCTTTTCCAAAAAAGCAAGTGCTGATTTGACCCAAAGAGCATTGTTTTTTAGTTTGTTTTCATAAAAGCAAAAAATGTTGAGCAGAGCTGGATTATACCGGAGCCGGGCAAGCGTTCACATGAATAAATCAATCAAAAGGAACAGAAGTAAATATCTGAGGAGGCATAATCCGTGATTGTTTCCCGGAGCGGCCCACAGCTGTCCTGCAGACTAAATGAAAAAAGCCGCAAGTGGCAACAGCAGCGAGGGATTACGAACTCATCATCTTCCATCAGCTCCGGCGGCCGGACTCCATTCCTCCTCTCTGATCTGGGATGGGATTTTGTAGGGACTGGAATCGTTTGGGTCATGGGTTCTGCCTGCTGCACAGCAGAGAGAGGTGTGTTGATTTACGCTGATTTACTCGTCTCTAGCAGGAGCTTGTCTAGCTTCGTTGTCGCTTTGTTGTAAAGAGTACCTTGCTGGGATGATTTAAAATCTTTGTTTTTGTGCGCTCTTGATTTCACCACAACATGCACTATTCGGAAAGCAAAGGGCAAATAAAAACAGAAAACAGAAATTTGGCAGAAAGATGAGTTGATTTTAATAAAGCCTGACTCTTGGCATCACAATTTGCTTATGCAGAATTCATAAACAGCCATTTTTGATAGTGCAAACAAAGCTGTAAACATCAAAATGCATGCAACTTCAAGACCTATTGTAATACAGCATTACACTATATATACTTATACATATTTATGAAAGCATTTGTGACCCTGGAGCACAAAACCAGTCTTTTTTTTCGAAATTGAGATTTAAACATTATCTGTAAGCTGAATAAATAATATTTCCATTGATGTATGGTTTGTTATGATAGGACAATATTTGGCTGAGATACAACTATTTGAAAATCTGGAATCTGAGGGTGCAAAAAAATCTAAATATTGAGAAAATCACCTTTAAAGTTGTCCAAATGAAGTTCTTAGCAATGCATATTACTAATCAATAATTAAGCTTTGATATATTTACGGTAGGAAATTTACAAAATATCTTCATGGAACGTGATCTTTACTTCATATCCTAATGATTTTTGTCATAAAAGTAAAATCGATCATTTTGACCCATACAATGTATTGTTGGCTATTGCTACAAATATATCTGTGTTACTTATGACTGCTTTTGTGCTCCAGGGACACATTTCACCCGTGTCTTGCACAAGTGATAGTTTTGATTGAGAGCGTCAGACATTTAGAGACACACTAATGCTGTCTGATTCTGTGAATTGCAATGTTTATGCATGTGTGTTTATATAATGTGAGAAATGAAAACACACGAGTGCACTTAGAGTGCTTTCTAACAACTTGCACGTCTTAATATCGTTCTTCTCCCAGATCAGCTTTAAAATAAGGCTTATAATAATCTTAATTGTCTTAACTGGTGTTTTCAAGGATACGGACGTTGTGTGGTAAATAGTCATATTTCTGTAAGGATTGAGACGCTCGTCTCTGTTTGAAGCCTCTGTGGAAGGACTCGGCTCTTCTCTTATGTAATGTTAAGATGTTTTACCTCATGTCACAAACTCTTTTGACTGTAGTTCAGTCACTGTAAGCGTGGCCAGAGGATTTTCATTGATCCTGGTTCTGATCCTGTGTTCTTGAGAAAACACTGATTGCTCCAAGCATTACGTAACTCACAGATTTCCCTCAAAATCCTGCTGTCTGTTCCGCCGTGTGAAAGGATTTCTGGCTCTCCTCATGCTGCTCCTTGTGTTAACCTCGCATCTGAACTTGTTTATTTTTCTCTCTCTTTGTACTTTTTTGTCTTTCGCTCTCCTCTCGATCTGATCTGATGCACTTTATGATCAGTCGTGCCAATTCTCCTTTTCTCTGTCTCTCTATCATCATTTATCAAACATGAAGTAAAGTCAATTGCATATGGTACTTTTGCAAAGAAGCAAAGACTCTTAATATCATGTTGGGTTTGGGTTCCCCGAGACTCGTGTGTCCAGTAAAGGACACTGGTTCTGTTTTGGGTCAAAATAAACATACTGTAATACTTTACAATAAGATTGCTTTTGTTAATATTAGACAATGAGCAACATGTTTACACAGCAGCTATTGTTAAGTGGTGTAGACTTTAATGCATGCTGAAAAACACAATAGAAAATGTAATGGATTTCATGGTTATAATGGGAATTGTATTGGTTTTAATGGAAACTATAATGGTGTCTACTGGTATGTGATGGATTCTATTGGTGGGATGTTCAATCCTATTGGAAAAATGGCCAAGACACACTCCAAAAAGGAATTTTGTAATGGTTTTACTGGAAAAAGCTAATGGTTTATAATGGTATTTTAATGGAAAACATTTGAATTTCTGTGATGGTTTTTATTGGGTTTCTATTGTTTTTTTTAGCAGGGTTAATACAATACAATACAGTTTTATTTATATAGCACAATTTAAAAAACAACCAAAGTTGACCAAAGTGCTTTACAACACTATACAAACAACGACCAATTTAAAACACAGCAACAGAAAATACAATTATAAAACACAAGCTGTAAACATGGGATGAGTTCCTAAGAACAAAATCATAAAACAATTAATCAAGGGATATTAAACGCCAAATTAAATAAATAGGTCTTAAGAGTGGACTTAAAAACAGACAAGGTCAGGGCAGTTCTGATGTGAGAAGGGAGACTATTCCATAGTTTTGGGCCAACAACAGAAAAAGCACAGTCACCTCTGGTTTTTAGTCTTGTCCTAGGGATTTGCAACAGATCAGAATTAGTAGATCTGAGTGATCTCAATGGAGTGTAAGGTTTTTATCATCAGATATTAGTTTTAGCTCGTCAACGTCTCATCTTAGTCACAGAAAAAAGGTTTGTTGATGAATATTTTTCAACGTCGTCTTCGTTGACGAAATTAACACTGAGTGTAAGGCTGTAACAAATCAGTTAAGTACTGTGGGGCCTGATTGTGAAGAGATTTAAAAACAAACATTGACATTTTAAAATCGATTCTATACTTAACTGGAAGCCAATGAAGTGAGATTAAAACCGGTGTAATAGTCTCATATTTGCACTTTCCAGTAAGAAGCCGAGCTGCTCCGTTCTGAAGGACTGAGAAGCACCAACATACAAAGAATTGCAGATGTCAAGCCGAGATGTAACAAATGCGTGCATTGCTATTCAAGCTTCTTTAAAGATAGAAACGACTTCACTTTTGAAAGAAGATTGATATGATAAAAACAGGACTTGACCACAGTACTTATCTGCTTATCAAATTTGAGATTATTATCAAACCAAACACCCAAGTTTCTGACGCATGTGGTACTGTACGGTGACAGATGTAGTGTACACATTGTTCATTGGGACCAAACACAATTAATTCAGTTTTACTCTCATTGAGGCACAAAATATTCAGTTTCAGTTCCCCCAAACAATCCAATATAGTCTTAATGGCATGCTTATTACCACGCTTTAAAGGGATATAAATTTGGGTGTCATCTGCATATAGATGGAAAGAGACCCCATATTTATTAAAGATGAACCCTAGAGGAAGCATATAAAGAGAGAACAATATAGGACCAAGAATCGATCCCTGAGGTACACCAGATCTTAAGTGTATCTCAGAGGAGGAATGATGCCCAATATTGACAGTAAGATATGACCTAAACCACTGTAATACTGTGCCCCGTAAACCAACACATGCTTCAAGACGAGATATAAGAATATCATGGTTGACCAGATCAAAGGCAGAGCTAAGGTCTAACTGAACCAGAGCCATAAACTGGCCAGAATCCGTAATCAACATGATATCATTTAAAACTCTTAAGAGGGCTGACTCCGTGCTGTGGCGAGATTTAAAACCAGACTGACATTTTTTGTAAATAGAATTGTGAGACAAATAAGATTGAAGTTGATTTAAAACAATTTTCTATAGAATTTTAGATTTAAAAAAGGCAAATTTGAAATGGGACGAAAATTAGGCAACAATGTCGAGTCCAGGTTTGGTTTTTTAAGATGTGGTTGCACTGTGACAAGTTTGAAGTCATGAGGAACAGTCCCAGTTTGGAGACATTTACTAATAACAGACAACAAGTCAAGGATATAAATAATCTGCCCAAGAAAACGTGATGGAATAACATCCTGGGGACACATTGTGGGTTTCAGGCTAGACCAGGGCTGTCCAAACTCGGTCCTAGAGGGCCGGTGTCCTGCAGAGTTTAGCTCCAACTTGCCTCAACACACCTGCATGGAAGCTTCTAGTATGCCTAGTAAGACCTTGATTAGCTGCTTCAGGTGTGTTTAATTAGGGTTGGAGCTAAACTCTGCAGGACACCGACCCTCCAGGACCGAGTTTGGACAGCCCTGGGCTAGACAGAGTCTTGATTCAGGTTAACAGACTCAAAAACAGACCAAGTGGAACCAGAGTATGGAACATCAACCAATTCATATGAAGACATTGACACTGTAGACGTGATTTGAGAAATCTTATCATTAAAATAATTAGCTAAATTCTCACAGAGAGACAGATGCCTCAGGAAAAAGGTTGACATTTGGATGAAGTGCAAACTCAATGGTAGAAAATAAAATGTTTGGCTTATGGCTGTTTTGTATAATTAACTCTGAAAATGATCTACACCTTGCAGCCTTAGCAGCTCGCTGAAAGGCAGAGAGAGAGTCCCGTAAGGTTTCATATGAAACTTGTAGTTTATCTTTTTTCCACTTATGTTCTGCCCTTCTACAAGTCTAAGGGAACAAGTGATATCATTATGCCAAGGTACTGGATTATGCTTATGTTTTTTCACCTTTAATGGTGCGATATAATTTAAAATATTGGAACAATTATTATTGAAAATGCTAATAATGTTCATTAACATCCAAGTGACAGATGAGAGAGTTCATATCCTGAGTAGCACCTAATAGTTCATACTTGGAGGAAAATTCTTCACTTGAGCGATCCGTAAAAATACAAGTCCATCGTGGCAATGATGACTGACTTGGGGTATTTCCATCAAAAGACACGTAGAACAGTATGGGCAGATGATCAGATATGCCAGCGTCCTCAATTTTTATATCCAACACTGACTTACCACGAGATAAAATCAAGTCCAAAGTATGCCCCTGAACATGAGTAGGTCCAGACACCCATTGCACAAAATCAAAAGAATCAAGTAAACTAAGAAAGTCTTTTGAAAGTAGTTTAGAGTCACAGCACACATGGATGTTTAAATGCCCCTATTATGGGTTATGAAAGGTTCATATTTTGGTTTTGGGATCCCCAACAACAGGTTGACATGCATGCAAGGTCAAAAAACACTTTCATTTTCTTATTATGCATTTATTTTTTACCTTATTTGCTCAACAACTCTTAAACGATTTGTTCAACGATTCATTTTTCCAAACCCCTCCTTTGCGTGACGCTAATCTGTGGTGATTGGTCGGTTTCATTTAAAGCAGGGTTTGTGAGCTTTTAACGCTCCAAAAGCGGCACCTAGTGGCCAAGAATGAATTTGCATTTTCATTCAGACCAACGCGAAAATCAAGTTTTCCCAGGTCTGCGCGCTTCACTTGACGTCAACATGAAATGGCTTGGGATTCGTTTTAAAAATGACTCGTTTCAATGATTCAGAGTCGACTCTTTTGTTTTTGAGAGACAATAACTTTATACACGATGCACTTTCAGATTTAAAACTTTGCAGGATGTTTTCATTCACTTAGAGCTGTGTTACACACTGCATGAAAGATAATTTTCAAAAATCCATAATAGGGGCACTTTAAAGTCTCCCAGTATTAAAATCCTGTCATAACTAGTGACGATTTCACTCAAAAATTTACCAGAGTTCACCAGAGAAAGTTGAAACAGCAGAACTTCAAAAAAGCTATGAGTCCCAGTTGATAGACAGCGACCGAGGGTGTATTCACACCTGTCTTGTTTGGTTCGATTGAAACGAACTCAAGTTAATTTCCCCTCTTGGTTCGGATCTTTTGGACAGGTGTGAATACAGCAATCGCACTCAGGTGCGCACCAAACAACCGCACCGAGACCCAGCTGAAGAGGTGGTCTCGGTCCGCTTCCAAATGAACTCTGGTACGGTTCGTATAAGGTGTGAATATGAACCGGCCTTGATCTGACCCAATTGCAGAAAGCATGCTCAGAAACACACAGCTCACGCATATAAGTTAAATAAAGTTAAAATGAATGTGTCTGGGGGAAATAGTAAGGAGATATTTGAATTATTTATTAATAAACTAGTGTTTTCCGAGTCAGTGTCACAAAGATGAAGTTGAAAATCCTGACTCGCCATCTCCTCCTTGGATGCTTCTTTAGAAAGAAATGCATCTTTACGGATTATAATGAAAGAGTTTTTGTTGTTGTTTAAAGCTTACTATAGATATATTCATCATGTCTGTAAGGAAAATATTCACTGAGTTTCGGTTCATTTTTGTGAAGCGCTCCTGTTCAAGACTGGGACGGCAAGCGCATCCTATTAGTTTCCTTTAAGCACAATGTTTTCTTGATATTGTGAGTGCACACAAATAAAAATAGACCCTTTACAGTTCCAAACGATGTATTATTCTTACGTTTATGAGCAACAATTACGGCGTATTTAATTTGTTTCCACTGATGTCCTGAAGCGCGCTTCAGCTTCCACTCTCCACACAAACGATTGGATATGCGCCTAATAGCGCACATTTATCTAGGTTAAATGTTTAAACTAACATTTTGATATGCTTTAAGTATTTTATATCTATAGATTTTATTTTCGGCAAGTCGTAATTACAACATCGTATGACATTGTCTCATTTGATTCTCATAAGTTTCTTAACACTGCGTTAGTATCTCATAACAGCAAATCAGTAAAATAATAAAAATTGCACTACGAAAGATCTCCATGATTAGCCTGTTTTTCCCTGCTTGAGAATTTCTGTCCAATGAATGGATGACCTTAGCACACGTGTGGTTTTGTTTACAATTTTTGGTTCACTTGCAAAAAGGGCAGTGTGAAAGCGAACCGCACCAAACAAACAAAAAAAATCACCATTGTATTTGGTCCGGACCAAAGCAAGTGAACTAATGGACTTTCCTGGTGTGAATACACCCAGAGATACAAGTTTTTAAACACTGACGCCAAGCAACCACCACGGCCAGATAACCGCGATAACTACAGCCCTGTGGCACCAGCTCAGTGAATGGACTTAAGGGTGAATCCCATTTCTCTGTCTTACCCCTTCCCCTTAGTTTTGCGCGTTCATGTGAGAGTAAGGGCTATCCCAATTCTGGTTTTGATCAAGGGGTAGGGCTAAGGGGAAGTGGTAGATACCCCTTAAAACCAAGCATTTTCGCGAGCTTACTTGAAACCAAGAGGTACCCAGAACACACTGCGCAACCGGCAACAAGATCATCCAGAGAGTCCGGCTTAAATAATTGATTTAAAAATTACGACAGTCTTGTTTTGTGCTCTACACAGTCCTGTACATATATATTTGCAACCATGTTCTTAATTGAAACGTTTTAAAAAATCGCTAGTTTGCCACGCTAACGTTACATCGCTGATTTGCACAACAATCGCAAAAACATCACTAATAAAACCCACGCGATCGACACACACACACTTGCAGACGGCATCTTGGAAGTTTGTGATCAACACTTGTCACCTCTGGTGAAGTAGCAGCCAGCTAGAGACGATGTACGATGACGTAACCGTAACCAAGTGGTGTCTCATTTCATAGGGGTGTGTTTTCACCCCTAGCATTTACCACTCGGTTTCGAGGGACAAGGGCTAGGGGTAAGACGAAGGGGTAGGGGAAGGGCTAGGGGTAAGACGAAGGGGTAGGGGAAGGGCTAGGGGTAAGACGAAGGGGTAGGGGAAGGGCTAGGGGTAAGACGAAGGGGTAGGGGAAGGGGAAGGGGTAAGACAGAGAAATGGGATTCACCTAAATATCCAGGTTTAATCCAAGTTTCAGTGATACATAAGGCATCCAGAGTGTGCAGAGTAAAAAAGCCATTTAATATAAATGTCTTATTTACCAGAGAGGGCGCGTTGATTAAAGCCACATGGAGTAGCGACACCTCTCCCTGGGGTTGCGTTGATCTCCAAATCGGTCGAAGATTAATTCAATTCAAGTTTATTTGTATAACGCTTTTTACGATACAATCGTTGCAAAGCAGCTTTACAGGAAATTAAGTTTCTACAGTATATTTATATACTGTAGAAACTTAATATATTTAACTTATGGCAAAACTTGGTAATTCTGTATGTTGTCTGAGGGGTTGGCATCATCTCTTCTCAGGTCATCTCAGATCATTTAAGGGTTGGATCCAGACTGAAGCTGATGTTGATCCCGTGGCAGAAACAGAAACAAATAGACATAATTAGCGTAGCTGTTGTTCCATCCAAGCAAAAATTATTTTTAATATTGTGCGTTTGATCAGATATAACTGCAGTACAAGATTATGAGATGCATTATGTGAATGCTTGGCTAAAGAGATGTGTGTTTAATCTAGATTTAAACAGAGAGAGTGTGTCTGAACCCTGAATGTTATCAGGAAGGCTATTCCAGAGTTTGGGAGCCAAATATGAAAAAGCTCTACCTGCTTTAGTGGACTTTGCTATCCTAGGTACTACCAAGAGTCCAGAGTTTTGCGACCTTAGGGAGCGTGATGGATTGTAGCAAGACTAGTTAGGTACGCAGGAGCTAAACCATTTAGGGCCTTATAGGTAAGTAATAATATTTTGTAACTGATACGAAGATTAGAAATATTTATTCCACCATGACGAACACGCGGAGAGACAAGGCTGGGGACAACAGGTCAAAGCCATCGGTACGATGCATCCAGCGAACGCCAGTGAAGACGTAACCCGTGGATCATCCAGACAGCAAGCCAACAGAGGAT
>CM041798.1:34271692-34286692 GCA_023376895.1 Aspiorhynchus laticeps
TGACAGGACAGGGTGAGAGCTCACAGACGGCCTCCATAGCCGTGACAGAACAGGGCGAGAGTTTACAGGAGGATACCCCCGACACCTCTGGAGGTTCTGCAGCTAACGCCGCCACCTCTGGAGGTTCTACGGTGGTAACCTGACCGGGTGAGAGTATATTGCTGGGCACCACCACCTTGCCAGGGGCTGAGGCTCGCACCACCGCTTGGGGAGGTTCTGCAGCAGATGCTTTCCCCTGGGGCAGTACCGTGGTGGTGTATGTGGCCCAAATGCAACATAGTGCGATCCCTATCATGGGAAGCGCCTCAGACAGGGAAATCAGTTCAGAAACAGGAGGACCGAAGTGAGTGGATTTGGGGATACCAGCAGTGCGTACAGACACCAGCTGTGCATCCCTCACGCTGGATATCAACCGGAGAACTTGAAGGACTGACCTTGAGTCTCTGGGTGGGATAGGTGCTGGCTGAGGAGCTGAGACGTGAAGAGGTTCTGGCTGAGGAGCTGAGACGTGAATGGGCTCTGGCTGAGAAGCTGAGACGTAAAGGGGCTCTGGTTGAGGAGCTGAGACGTGAAGAGGCTCTGGCTGAGGAGCTGAGACGTGAAGAGACTCTGGCTGGTCAGCTGTGACGTGGCGAGACTCTGGCTGGTCAGCTGTGACGTGGCGAGACTCTGGCTGGTCAGCTGTGACGTGGCGAGACTCTGGCTGGTCAGCTGTGACGTGGCGAGACTCTGGCTGGTCAGCTGTGACGTGGCGTGACTCTGGCTGGTCAGCTGTGACGTGGCGTGACTCTGGCTGGTCAGCTGTGACGTGGCGTGACTCTGGCTGGTCAGCTGTGACGTGGCGTGACTCTGGACGATCAACTGTGGCTTGGCTTGACTCACGGAGATCACAGGTGGCTTGGCTTGACACGTGATGATCAACTGTGGCTTGGCTTGACTCACGGAGATCACTGGTGGCTTGGCTTGACTTGTGACGATCAACTGTGCTTTGGTTGGACTTGTGACGATCAACTGTGGCTTGGCTTGACTTGTGATGATCAACTGTGCTTTGGCTTGACTTGTGACGATCAACTGTGGCTTGGCTTGACTCACGGAGATCACTGGTGGCTTGGCTTGACTTGTGACGATCAACTGTGCTTTGGTTGGACTTGTGACGATCAACTGTGGCTTGGCTTGACTCACGGAGATCACTGGTGGCTTGGCTTGACTTGTGACGATCAACTGTAGCTTGACTTGACCTTTTAACATGGGCTGTGACTTGACTTGGTTTTTCAACATCAGCGGTGACCTGACTTGACTCCTTAACATCAGCGGTGACTTGACTTGGCTTTTTAACATCAGCGGTGACTTGACTTGACTCTTTAACATCAGCGGTGACTTGACTTGACTCTTTAACATCAGCGGTGACTTGACTTGACTCTTTAACATCAGCGGTGACTTGACTTGACTCTTTAACATCAGCGGCGACTTGACTTGGCTTTTTAACATAGGCTGTGGCTTGACTGGGCTTTTTAACATAGGCCGTGACTTGACTTGGTTCTTTAACATCAGCGGCGACTTGACTTGGCTTTTTAACATAGGCTGTGACTTGACTTGGCTCCTTAACATCAGCGGCGACTTGACTTGGCTTGTGACTGGCAGCAATGACGCTACGGGGTGTTGTTGTGGCCGCCCTTTTGTGAGCGTGCTCTAGCGCAGCTGTGATCACACAATTGGGTGCTGTGTCTCGTTCCTCCGCGACCCCCACAGTAAACGAAGAGCCAACACATAGCAAAGCATAGTCCAGGAACTGACTGAGAGATGAACGGGGACCCTCACGGGTTAGCTGTGATTTCAGCGGCTGATTAATGCCCTCACAAAAAAAGTCTGAGTACACAGTCCGGCAGATCAGAAAAATGGGCGAGGTCTAAGTATTCTTGTATATACTCCTTAAGTGGTCGCAAGCCCTGCCTGAGGTGTAACAAAATTCTTGCAATGTCCATACCTGGCCAATATCCACTAGAAAAGCCGCTGGATCCTTTGTAGGCCGAGTATTCTGTTATGGAGCTGACGAGACGTGAGACAGGCGGATCCATTTGCAAGGCTTTATAATTAAACATGGTCAATACAGGCAGGGTCGGGCAGTAGCAAACAGGTATGGCAGGGGCAAGACACAAGAATAATCCAAGGGCAAGCGAGGGTCGACGATCGGCGAACTATATCCAAAGGGCTAGGCGGAGAGAATAAACCAGGAACACGGGCAGGAATCAGAACACAGGAAATCAAACTCGGGATACTAGGAAAATGCTTAGATTGTAGCTAGGCTAAACAATACTCGGCAGTGAGTGGCAGAAAGTCCAGAGTTTATATAGTGTGTGTGTGTGTGTGTGATTGGGTGATGGTGATTGTGAGATTGTTTTCAGGTGTGTGCGTGATCAGTGCAGACAGCTGTGTTAGTGCAGTGGATGATGGGAAATGTAGTCCTTGAGTGATCTGTGACTGACTGTGTGATAGGTGAGTGACCTCTAGAGGTGAATGAAGAGAAGTTCATGGTTTGGATTTGTGACAGATTGGTTGATTTGCCATCCAGTGCATGTTATTACAGCAGCATTGAATCATGATTGAAGCTCCAGTAAACACAACCAACGAATGAACCCGGCCCTCATTTGTTCAAATATTAATCAGTCCCTCCAGGATTTTGCGATTCTGCGATCGCTGAATTTCACGAGTTCACACTTACATATAATAAATAGAATAAAGTTTAAGCGTATTTGGCATGCTGTCCGAGGGGAGGGCTCCGAGCTTGGAATTTTGGCCCGAACCCAGAGTACCCCCAAAAAGCAACATAGCAAAGGACAGCCGCCCGACGAATAACCCCCCCAAAATGAGCGCCGAAAATTTGGCGGGCTGGCGTTTCAGGAAGAAACTTAGTCTTTTGACCGGGAGGGCCCACTCATACTCCGACGGGAGCAACTCACGGCGCCGGGTGAAAGGGCCCTACCAGCCGATGGACGAGGAACAGCGTGATTTGGGGTGCTTGATCGGGAGGACTCATACCGTTTCTTGACGGGAGCAGCTTGCGGCGTCAGGTCGGTGAGCCCTACCGACCGATAAAAGGAGGAGCAGCGTGTTTGGGTTGTCAGACCGGGGGCCCGTACTGCCTCCAACGGGAGCAGCTCGCAGCGCTGGGAAGATGGGCCCCACTAGCCGATGGACGAGGAGCAACGTGATTTGGCAAGCCCGATCAGGAGGGCTCACACCGCTTCTCTGATGGGAGCAGCTCACAGCGTCAGAAGGGTGAGCCCTACTGGTCGATGACGGAGTGGACGGGCTTGAATCGACTGACCGGGAAGGTCCACATAGTTTTGACAGGAGCAGCTCGCAGCGTCTAATGGGTGGACCTTACCGGCCGATGTACGGTTGAAATCATTTTTGAAGTGCCGGCCGCAAGAGCTTGGTGGCGTCTGATGGGAGTTCAATACTCATTGCATCATTCGTGTAAACCTCGTTGGTAGACGGACGGAAAAGCCAATGTTTTCCTGACCGGGAGGCACTTGCAGCATCTGACGGGAGCTCAATACTCACTGTGTCAGACGGGTAAGCCTCGCTTGGTAGACGGACAGAAAAAACAATGTTTTCCTGACCGGGAGGCACTTGCAGCATCTGACGGGAGCTCAATACTCACTGTGTCAGACGGGTAAGCCTCGTTTGGTAGACGGACGGAAAAACCAATGTTTTCCTGACCGGGAGGCACTTGCAGCATCTGACGGGAGCTCAATACCCACTGTGTCAGACGGGTAAGTCTTGTTGGTAGACGGACGGAAAAGCCAATGTTTTCCTGACCGGGAGGCACTTGCAGCATCTGACGGGAGCTCAATACTCACTGTGTCAGATGGGTAAGCCTCGTTTGGTAGACGGACGGAAAAGCCAATGTTTTCCTGACCGGGAGGCACTTGCAGCATCTGACGGGAGCTCAATACTCACTGTGTCAGACGGGTAAGCCTTGTTGGTAGACGGACGGAAAAGCCAATGTTTTCCTGACCGGGAGGCACTTGCAGCATCTGACGGGAGCTCAATACTCACTGTGTCAGATGGGTAAGCCTCGTTTGGTAGACGGACGGAAAAGCCAATGTTTTCCTGACCGGGAGGCACTTGCAGCATCTGACGGGAGCTCAATACTCACTGTGTCAGACGGGTAAGCCTTGTTGGTAGACGGACGGAAAAGCCAATGTTTTCCTGACCGGGAGGCACTTGCAGCATCTGACGGGAGCTCAATACTCACTGTGTCAGATGGGTAAGCCTCATTAGTACATAGACGGAAAAGCCAATGTTTCCCTGACCGGGAGCGCTTTTGCAGCATTTGACAGGGAGTTCAATACTCAGAACAGTTTATGAGGATTACTTTGCGTAATTGTTTGACAAATCCAATAAGCTGCTTCTGATGACACATCAGAAAATCTTGGTGCTGCTTTGCATCTGAAAGTTAAGCGCACGAAAAAATAGAATTTCCTGTGCCAGCGTACCCCAAATAAGTGCCATGAATCTGGATGGATAGACCTAGTTTTGAAAGCTGAGGTGATTTCGACTTTTGCCAGCCAAGTGCATGATTTCATCATATTTATTGCATGATCAATGTCCTACTATTGAGAGAGATTGTCAAGAGGAATCGAGGTGTTTTATGCTTGAAAACAGGGAGTTATGCGGAGCTGACAGATCGGTTAGAAGGTGTTTCTTACCCAATAATTTTCCTAGTAGCCACTCCAATGGGCTAAAGCGAAATGGAGAAGGCGGGGCATCGAAAGGGCTGATCATGAACCCTCATTTAATTCACGCCGCCTATGGGGAAATCTGAACAGATTATTTCCGTGAAACGACTGAACTCAGAAAAATGGCAACTTTTGATGTCCACATTCAAGGATTTACAATTGCTGTAGCATTTCTGTCATAAAGAAATGGCCATATAATAAAAATTAAGTGGACATTTGAATTGAATGTGGAGAAGCCGAGTTATGTTGGACAGTTTTGAAAACCATTTCAGAGACATGTTCTTAAATGTAACTCATATAATATATTACATGCATGTACAGTTTTAAGGCAGCTTTAATTGCCTTTTTTGGTAATTTCATATCTTAACTGACCATGACATTTCAAGCTCGTAGTTTATTTCGTGCTTTGATATTGAGTGATAAAGTCTGCAGTGCACGCTGGTGCATTTGTGCGTGCAAGAGCACACGCTACGAGCACCGGACCATTTTCTTGCTCGTTTGACTAGCGCCTGGCGCTGAAGTAAAGTGGAAGCGCGTGACGCGTGTCTGAAACGTCTCCAGTTTGATGTGGACATAAAGACATTCCGCTACTGAATAAATGCACTCCTTGTCAAGAAAAAGGAGACAGAAGTAGCAGCTGTGAGTAGGGTGGCCAACCCTAGCCCCGCTCCTGCGTTAACGGCGTTAAATAATTAACGCGTTAAACTGAAAAATCAATCGCTTGCGTTAACGCGCTAATTTTGACAGCACTAATTATAATTAATAGATTAATTATCAGTACAATCAATAGCTCTGTTACCAAATTAATCATTGGTGACAGCCTTAGATAAGGGGTCTATGTCTGCACCTGTCAGGATCTGTGTTCAGATGTTATGAGCCACTGGAGATGGCTTCGAGGCAACAGCATTTGGTGGGACAGGCAGTGATACTGCAATGAAAAGAGTATTGTGACTTTAAATGAAGTAGAGAGCTGTGAGGGAGAGGAACAGGGGTCGCAATTGTCAGCGGAGGCAGGCTCACGCTTAATATCACTTGAGGTGGGAAATTGATAGAAGCGTAAGAGAAAAATGGAGTAAAAGAAAGAGATGTGTGGGTCTGTATTGCAAGCGGAGGCAGCCTCACGCTTGCTTCGCCTGCTGTAGCTGTAGGCCACGGGATGAGAGTCCTGAAGAACCTGTGTAGCCTGCACTGCTAGCGGAGGCAGCCTCACGCTAGCATCTGCAATGGGAGCTGGAGGCCACTGAAAAAGAAAAAGTTTGGAAGTAGCAGCGGGAAAGACTGAGATGTAAGGGCTTGTTTTGCAAGCAGAGGCAGCCTCACGCTTGCTTCAGCTGCTTTAAGGGGCAGTCACGCTGTACTTTTCGTTCCATTGACTTCCATTCCTACGCATGCCAATGCGTCAGACCGGAAGCGCAGGCTTGCGCAAAAAGCTTCACATTTCACTGCATTCCAAAGTTAAAGCTTGGTGAACTCTGGCCTGCGTATTCACGTGAGGTGATACCGTGTGACTGACGGCAGATCCATAGTCACAGCATGACTTCCTAGCTGAATTAAAGAACACATTTAAAACTGCAGCGCTGCAGGGAAGTGGAGTAATTTTTTTTTATTTATTTTTTTTTAAACCGTTTATCGGAGTGAAATATGAAATTTATGTAATATGTAATTTATATTAAAATGCTAGTGAAAATTAATTCAGAAATCTGGGTAATTTCGTTTGTTTATTTTATGCAGCTTTTTGCGTCATGCTTACAAAACGACATTAACATCCTTTTGTCACAATGTCATTTAAAACGTTTAGCAACAAATTACCTGCCATTTTGACACATGTACAGATGAGTCCATAAAATGTGCAGAAAGTTGCATTGCATTTTGTCATTTTTTTTAAAAAAAATAATAATAGTGTATAATATGAGAAGAATGGGACAGAGAAGTGAAGAATAATAATTCTAATGCACATATTGCAGCTGTGCACCTGAAAGCAATGAAAAACAACATTTTTACAGTTCAAGTGTTAAACTAAAAGGCATCACGCAGGCCTTAAAAATATGTGCTTTAGCTAATGTTATAGCAGATCGATTAATCAGCGTAGTGGACACATACACTGTTTTTTTGTTTTTGTTTTTAATTGCTAGCCCATTGTTATGTGTTTTTATGTATTTTATGTTTTTGTTATCTGGGGGAAGGAGCAGGTATAAAAATAATTCATTGAAATCAATGCATGGACAAAATTTACACTGACGCCCATGTTTTTCAACCCACCACTGTGTCAACTTTCCATGACGGTTTTTATTTTATATTCACATTTTCAAATGGTTGCCTTTGCTTTGGTGTAATAACACAGATCTTCCTCTGTCAGACTATTTTGATATCAAACCCCATTGTGGCGGAGATAGAGTTCGAGGATGGGTCAGAATACGTTTCTGCTATTGTCGGCAAGATCTGACCTTTTTTGAGCTTTCGACATTCTTCAGGTTCTTTTGTTCATGTTCAACAGTTCCCAGCAGAGGGCGCTCTTCCGGGACTTAACAGTGACAGTAATACAGTGCTTGGCTGTCTCTGTGTGTCATATGCTTTATGTATTATTAACCCACTTACATTTACAGCTGATATGAAAGCAGTTCTCAGAGAAGCGATGCTTGTATGTGTAGTGAATGTGTTTCTGCTCCTGCAGTGCCAATGGCCGGCCGTGTGGCCAGAGCTCCAGGAGAAAGCTGTACAGCGCTGTTCCTGGACGTCATTTCATCGTCGTCCGCTCATACCAACCTCAAGCTGCTGGAGAAATCAGCCTGCACAAGAATGAAAGGGTCAGAGGTCAGCGCGGTCGAAGCTCACTGCATACACACACATATGTGACCCTGGAGAACAAAACCAGTCATAAGGGTCAATTTTTTGAAATTGAGATTTATGCATCATCTGACAGCTGAATAAATAATCTTTCCATTGATGTATGGTTTGTTATGATAGGACAATATTTGGCTGAGATACAACTATTTGAAAATCCAGAATCTGAGGGTGCAAAAAAATCTAAATATTGAGAAAATCATCTTTAAAGTTGTTCAAATGAAGTTCTTAGCAATGCATATTACTAATCAAAAATTAAGTTTTGATATATTTATGGTAGTAAATTTACAAAATATCTTCATGGAACATGATCTTAATATCCTAATGATTTTTGGCATAAAAGAAAAATGTATAATTTTGACCCATACAATGTATTGTTGTCTATTGCTACAAATATACCTGTGTTACTTATGACTGCTTTTGTGCTCCAGGGTCATAAATATGAATCTAGATGCGGCTGTGAATTTCTAATTTCTCCTTTCAGTTTATAGAAGGCATTATCCGTCATTTTTAAATAAATCAACTCAATTATAAAAATTAACACCAGATTAACAATTTCACTCTGCATGCTTTTCAATCGCTCTCGCGGTACTTTGATGTTATACACCGATCGATCTGTGCGCACCTATAGCCAGTGGTTCAACCCGCCTAATGGTTCACCCAATTCATTCAAAACGTGCATTAAGAAAGAAAATCCCGCTGTGTGTTGCTCGGAGACGAACAGTTCTGGCTTGTCTTTTTTTTTTTTTTTTTTATGTTGCAAAACAGACAACATTGTGTCAAAAATAACACAATATTAACTACTTACTGAACTGTTGTATAAGATCAGTATCACATTTGCACTTGTGTGATATTGCACTTTGTGATATTGCTTAACTATATGATGTAAATATGAGACAAAAACACAAACAGGGGCATTTTTGCCCCATATCTTGAATTTTAGGGACATTATAACTACTAGGCTCATCACGCAGCATATTTGTCATCAATCAGCTGTATGACGTCAGATGACACACGTAGGTCTGGGCAAGTGCATTAATAATTTTAATGCGTTTTTTTCACCATAATTAATTAATCTAATTAACGACTTAAATTACCAGCCCTACTTTTTTATTAATGCTCAATTGTGAATTATTTTTAAATGATTTAATTTTCAATTTTTGCGTACAGGTTTCTATAATGAATCTGGTTTTCATTGTTATAACTGAATTGACTTATATAAAGTTGTCAGAAAACCCCTTCCTTCAGTGCTCTTGTGTCTTGTGTAGTTGTGAGTGTGGGTGAAGGTGGATACTGGGAGGGCATCTGTCGAGGGCAGGTGGGCTGGTTCCCTGCCAGGTGTCTGGAAGAGATTCCTCTCAAACCTGACAAAGAGAGACCAAGTAAGAGACCATCATCACAGGACCGTTTCCCATCAGGATGAGCAGCTTGTGCTGCTTTATTCTTCACCTGTAACGTTAAAAGCCTTTGTTTAATATTTAATCGAGTTGTTCATTGATCAGAGATCGTCAGTGCATGCTGATCGACTCCATTAATGTCCGATTCCTTGTTATAATCTTGTCTCTTCTTCTCCAGAGAGCCGAATGGAGCGCAGCGACCGGAAAAAACTCTTCAGACATTTCACTGTCGGTTCCTACGACAGCATGGACAGGTAAGACCTCAACCGGACCTGATTGAAAGCATACAGCTCTTCTCTGAAAACCTCCAAATCAAGTTTCTGTAGCACTATATCAACGCTTCACGAATCAATCATGCAAACTTCATCAAATATGAGACAAATCCAAACTCTGCTGTAAAGCAGCGCTAAATAAAAAGACAATAGTGTCATTATTAAGAGCTGCGTTTCCCAAAACCATCGTAACTTAAGTCGTATCTTCGTAGATCTACGAGTGCTCTGGAGTAATTGTAAAGCACTGCGTGCATCGTAAGAAGACAGAATTATGAGGTCACCTACAGGACAGTCGAGATCACACCTTTAACTTTATTCAAGTGCAAAACTAAAAAATAGAAATACATTTTTACATTTTACTGGTGGTGGTTGAAGAGAGATCCCCACATGATTGTAAAGCAATACTTTTAGTCATTTAGCAGACACTTTTATCCAAAGCGACTTACAAATAAGAAAAAGTAACCAAAACTAAAAGTCAAAACTCTGTAAATACTATATACACACATTTAAGAAAATAAATAAAATTGACAAATGCATACAACAACATTTAAAAATAAAAACAATTCAAAATATTAAAGCAACAAAAGGTATGAGTATAATAATGCTTCTAACATAACACTTAGCCAAACACCAAAAAACAACTACATGTGTATATACAGCCACACACATATACATACATATCAAAATTTATTAAATATATATATTATTTCATTTCCATGTAGTATGGAGTACTAAAACAACTAAAATTAAATAAAACTAAAACTGAATAAACATCCTATACAATACACAATAAAGCGCTATATAAATGCTTCATTCATTCATTTAAATTAAATGACTGAAAAAAAAATAACAATGTAGGAAATATGCTTCAAAGACTGGGAAAAATAGAGATAAACTCAAAAAAAAAAAAAATAATAATAATCTGTCAATGACGAAAACCAGCCATGTATTGGACCCGGAAATAACGTCCCTACAGATATGATATACTATATAGTATAATATTGAACTACAAGTATAATATTAATGTACTATATATATTATATAATATTTGTATATTGTCAGTCCTGTGTTTCTGTGTCTTGTGTTTCCCTCCCTTATATACCCATATCGTGACATATATATATAGTAGATTAATATTATACTTATCACTTATTATACTTATGTTATATTATATTATATTATCCGAGCTGTCTGGAACGCAGCATTAGGTTAACATGTCAATAAACGAGCGTGTGCTACAATTATGAGCCATTCTATAAATTGACATTTCAGCACTTGACCAACGGACAGCGACTCCTACGTAGCTCTTAAAGGGATAGTTCACTTTGAAATTAAAATGTGGTATCTATCAGCTTACCCCAAGGGCATCCAAGATGTAGGTGTCTTTTTTTCTTCAGTAGATCCAATTTTGATGTTTTTAGGTCAAACTGTTCTAGGCTGTCAGTCATATAATGGCAGGTATAGGTCACTGTCTCTATAAGAGGGAAAAAGAACATGCACAGAGAAATCCAAATTAAACAATTCCCCATCGTAACTACACATTGATGGCCTAAGACACGAAACGAGCGGTTTGTGTGAGAAAACGAACAGTATTTATATCGTTTTTTACCTCTTGTACACAACCATGTCCAAGTGATCTGAGTGCACACACACATCCGGTGTGTGACGCGTGTGCGCGCGCTCTGGCTCACGCTGCATTCACACGGGGCGTCAACGCTTGACGGAGGGCGTGTCTGAAGCGTGGTGCTGACGCAACTTTTCAAGCGCCAACGGAGGCGTCAGCCAATCAGATCGCCTCATTCAAATACCCAATCCCGTTCATGCAACACCAGAGAAGTATGTGATTGGTTGTTGTAACTATGACGGCGCGTCAGCACCACGCTTCAGACACGCCCTCCGTCAAGCGTTGACGCCCCGTGTGAATGCAGCGTGAGCCAGAGCGCGCGCGCACACACACACACACACACACACGTCACACACCGGATGTGTGTGTGCACTCAGATCACTTGGACATGGTTGTGTACAAGAGGTAAAAAACGATATAAATACTGTTTGTTTTCTCACACAAACCGCTCGTTTCGTGTCTTAGGCCATCAATGTGTAGTTACGATGGGGAATTGTTTAATTTGGATTTCTCTGTGCATGTTCTTTTTCCCTCTTATAGAGACAGTGACCTATACCTGCCATTATATGACTGACAGACTAGAACGGTTTGACCTAAAAACATCAAAATTGGATCTACTGAAGAAAAAAAGACACCTACATCTTGGATGCCCTTGGGGTAAGCTGATAGATACCACATTTTAATTTCAAAGTGAACTATCCCTTTAAAGCACGGCTACGTGCAATTGTGTTAAGTGCATTTTTGGGAAACGCACGTGAAACAATAACAAACATTCATAAAATGACTCGTAGAAAACGCTCTTAAGCGCTAAAATCAATCGTTATCGAGAAACCCGGTCCTGATCAGTTCAGTACAAATTTGAACTTAATTTTTACGTTTTTTTTGTTTTTATACACAATGATCTCTTGTGTCACAATATCAAGGACCATTTATACCTTTATCATGACCTTTTTAATTAAAAACACATTGTCAGATGGGAGACGCATCCTTAAATTATGAAGCACAGCATGCTTTAAATGTCTGTGAAATCTTGACAATTATATAATGAGCTTGTTTAAATATTTTACAGCTTATATAATAAGACAATAATCTTTGAGAGGCCATTGTTAAAGTGATTTTACTGCAGTAAGTAGTTAGGAGTTAAACTGCTCCAAATTATGTTTACATATGAAGTGCATTGTTTTATTAATTCCTGTCTACATCGACATAAATCTTGGTATTATATTACACCATTAAAAACATATTATTACACCTAATGCATTGAAGCATGTCACTTGCATGAGATTTAGTGTTAGAATCTTGGATTTGATCTGTTAGGTCTAAATTTGAACATTTAGCCTTAATTTAAATTATGATCCAGTGTTGTACCGTATTGATTATTAAAATGTTTTTTTTTTACTTGTTTCTTTCTAATTTAGAATATTTTATGCTTTTTATGAGGAAATGAAATTTCCAAATTTTTCCCAGACATGAAAATATCCAAATGATGTGTCATAAGTAACCCTTTGAAATAATCAATAATTATTATTATTATTTTTTTTTTTGGAAAAGTGTGTGAAAAAATTGTGTTTTATGTTCAGTGGGATAATGTGTGTACTGAAATAACATATTTCTGCAGTCATAAAAATTGTTATATATCTTATCCCAGCTATTTTCAACTGTTTGATCATATTCTAGGGCTACTATTATGCATAAAAACCTTATGCAACATTGATAGGAATACTGAGATAAAAAACAAAAAAATTCAACCATCACCGCATTTCAAAATTTTAATTTTTGTAAAATATAACATCAAATTTTTATATTAATGCTACGAGTATTACAACATCATTATTGTATTTTTTTTCTAACATTTGAATTTTTAATTTAGTGCAATATTTTGTCATTGCAACATTTTATTGTAATTTTCACTAATAACTGCAGCTGTATTTATATTGTCTTTATATCCCAGCGGTCATCAACATGTTTACTCATTCTATGACCACACTCAACAAAACTGAATATATGTGAATGCATATATTAATACTAGACACCTTAAAGATAATGTGTACCAAAAATCTTTATCATATCTTTGTTAACATACTTTAATAGCCTTTTGTTTCAGAGCTTTGATGCAGTCATCATCATCTTAAGACTCTGCTCTGGTCATATGACAATCTGCACTAATCATGTGACACTACACATATTTAATTGAGACACTTTATTGTTTCCATATTTGCATGAAGTCACTAAAACACTGTCAGTCCTCTGTCGTGTGTGTCATGTGTTCCCGCCTCATGTGTCCATATTTGGTTTGTTTCCTGTCCTCGTCTGATGTGATTATCAGTTAATTCTTGTCCAGCCGTGTTTGTCTAATTGTCTATGATTATCCCTTGTATATTAGTCCTGTCTGTTCAGTTTGATTTCGTCTGGTCTACTCGTTGCTCCCCGGTGTTTCTGTGAGTCTGCCCTGCCTTGTCTTGCCCTGATGTCCTGATTAAAGACTGTTATTTTGAGTTTAATCATCGTCTGCGTGTTCCTCGTTCCTCCCTGCTGTGTGCACCGTGACAGAAGACCGGACCTAAACCGTAAGCGCCGGCCATTCACCCCGTTTTGTTTTCCGTTTTTTGAATGTTTTTATTTTGTCCCTGTTTGTCTGTCCCGCGGCAAGGAAGTCGCCACTCGTCCTTCCACCCTAGCCCGCGTCAAGTCGGCGTGGGAGTTCGGCGGGATCGCCGCGAGTGCCGCGAGTCTGCTGGCCGCGAGCCCTCATGCCCGCCGATCGTGGGAGATATCCGCCGCCGGCTGTGGCTATCCCAAGCCCGCCGGCTGGTTGCCTAGTTCCCGGGTTGCCGCTTACTCAAGCCCGCCAGAACGCCGCTGACTCAAGCCCTCCGGAACGCCGCTGACTCAAGCCCGCCGGAACGACGCTGACTCAAGCCCGCCGGAACGACGCTGACTCATGCCCGCCGGAACGCCGCTGACTCAAGCCCGCCGGATCGCCGCTGACTCAAGCCCGCCGGAACGACGCTGACTCATGCCCGCCGGAACGCCGCTGACTCATGCCCGCCGGAACACCGCTGACTCAAGCCCGCCGGCTGGTTGCCTAGTTCCCGGGTTGCCGCTTACTCAAGCCCGCCGGAACGCCGCTGACTCAAGCCCGCCGGAACGCCGCTGACTCATGCCTGCTGGAACGCCGCTGACTCATGCCTGCTGGAACGCCGCTGACTCATGCCTGCTGGAACGCCGCTGACTCAAGCCCGCCGGAACGCCGCTGACTCATGCCTGCTGGAACGCCGCTGACTCATGCCTGCTGGAACGCCGCTGACTCATGCCTGCCGGAACGCCGCTGACTCATGCCTGCTGGAACGCCGCTGACTCATGCCCGCCGGATCGCCGCTGACTCAAGCCCGCCGGATCGCCTCTGACTCATGCCCGCCGGATCGCCGCTGACTCATGCCCGCCGGATCACCTCTGACTAGTGTTGCTTTCGTCAACGAAAATTATGACTAAAAGCCAACTAATTTTATCCCTCTAAATTCCCTAATTCACAAAACAAAAATAAAATAAAATACAGATTACTTACCTAACTCCCTGTCCAAAAACAATCAACGAAGAAAATCCAACAAAAATGGCGTCGGTCTCCCTATCTCCCCAAAAGGTTATTATATACAATTTCTTTACAGTTATTAGCAAACAAGTCCAAACAAGGGCAATCCAGAATCTAGGTCAGAGAACAGGCGGTAGTTAACAGTACAAACAATTGGGCAAAAACAAACTAGCAAACAACAATTGAACTCTCTCACGGTCAAACACACACAGATTCTCAGGCTTACTAACACATGTAACTAGCAGAGCAATCGAGCACGAAGCTAAAACAGGAAGTGATGACGAAGTCTCTTATAGGCATCCAGGAGTCAGCTGATCAGGCAGGGTGTGGCACCAATTGGACTGCAGGAACCAATCAGGAACTTCCTGGACAGAAGACATACAAACACTTCCCAAAAGAAAACAGACAGAAAACAATAGGGACGTAACACTATGCTAAAATGTCTCTTCATTTTCGTTGACCAAAACGAGACGAAACGAAATGTTATAACGTTATTTCATCTCGTTTTGTCGCGTTGTTATTATTATTATTT
>CM041798.1:34294192-34296692 GCA_023376895.1 Aspiorhynchus laticeps
TATTTTAACTGTTCTTTAAAATGTTTTAAATGTAACGTTAAAATGATGGTAATTTGAATGATAAAATCATCTTTTTTTTTTCTCTCGTGTAGTCGACTATTGTTTTCAGTGTCGACTAGTAGGAGCTGCACCGTTTAGTCGACTAGACCCGCACATCCCTAGTATAAACCAGACTCTACTGAAGCGCTCGTGCTGACGCGGAGAGTATAAACCAGGCTCTACTGAAGCGCTCGCGCTGACGCGGCGAGTATAAACCAGGCTCTACTGAAGCGCTCGTGCTGACGCGGAGAGTATAAACCAGGCTCTACTGAAGCGCTCGTGCTGACGCGGCGAGTATAAACCAGGCTCTACTGAAGCGCTCGTGCTGACGCGGAGAGTATAAACCAGGCTCTACTGAAGCGCTCGTGCTGACGCGGCGAGTATAAACCAGGCTCTACTGAAGCGCTCGTGCTGACGCGGCGAGTATAAACCGGGCTCTACTGAAGCGCTCGTGCTGACGCGGTGAGTATAAACCAGGCTCTACTGAAGCGCTCGCGCTGACGCGGTGAGTATAAACCAGGCTCTACTGAAGCGCTCGTGCTGACGCGGCGAGTATAAACCAGGCTCTACTGAAGCGCTCGTGCTGACGCGGCGAGTATAAACCAGGCTCTACTGAAGCGCTCGTGCTGACGCGGCGAGTATAAACCAGGCTCTACTGAAGCGCTCGTGCTGACGCGGCGAGTATAAACCAGGCTCTACTGAAGCGCTCGTGCTGACGCGGCGAGTATAAACCAGGCTCTACTGAAGCGCTCGTGCTGACGCGGCGAGTATAAACCAGGCTCTACTGAAGCGCTCGTGCTGACGCGGCGAGTATAAACCAGGCTCTACTGAAGCGCTCGTGCTGACGCGGCGAGTATAAACCAGGCTCTACTGAAGCGCTCGTGCTGACGCGGCGAGTATCAACCAGGCTCTACTGAAGCGCTCGTGCTGACGCGGCGAGTATAAACCAGGCTCTACTGAAGCGCTCGTGCTGACGCGGCGAGTATCAACCAGGCTCTACTGAAGCGCTTGTGCTGACGCGGCGAGTATAAACCAGGCACTACTGAAGCGCTCGTGCTGACGCGGCGAGTATCAACCAGGCTCTACTGAAGCGCTCGTGCTGACGCGGCGAGTATAAACCAGACTCTACTGAAGCGCTCGTGCTGACGCGGCGAGTATCAACCAGGCTCTACTGAAGCGCTTGTGCTGACGCGGCGAGTATAAACCAGGCACTACTGAAGCGCTCGTGCTGACGCGGCGAGTATCAACCAGGCTCTACTGAAGCGCTCGTGCTGACGCGGCGAGTATAAACCAGACTCTACTGAAGCGCTCGTGCTGACGCGGCGAGTATCAACCAGGCTCTACCCACGGAAAAAAAAAAAGCGCCTCTCTTCAAGTGATCAGTGAAATCTTTCTCCTGCTACAATGTGCCGCGGCTCTGTAACACGCGCTGTATGAAGCAGATGCTTTGGAGCAGTGCAGACCATGCACTCGCACAAGTGCGACCACTTCAAATTTTTTCTCGCACACTCTCAAAAAATGGTCGCAAATGCAGTCTAGAGCCCTGCTTGATACGTAATGAATTCGGTTGAATAGCTGTCAGATGTTAAATTTAAGAACACAATTAGATAAAACCAATTTAGCTCCAATCACCAAGCAATGCTTAATTTTGTTCAGTCTGTGTGGAAAAACATCACATTAGCAATTAAAGTAAAAACACTGAAGCAAAACATGCTCAGCTCAAATTTTTGATCCCAAATTTTACTGGTATCTTTTGTGTATAATATGTCACAGTTCACTTTATTTTGCTCTCCTCACTTACATAAATGAACCACTATAGTGACCTGCACCCACTAGTAAAAAATTATCAAAAATGATATCTGGTGTCTGAATAATTTTTGGTTTGATTGAAGGTGTAGCTGTTTGTTTACATTTCTCCCTCATGACCGAACGTACAACAACAGTCTCAGTCACTCTTTAATGTGATGGTCTCCCAACAGACTTATGCTATAAGTAACTTGGCAAGTACAGTATTCTAACCCTAGTCTCGTGTAGCCAGAGCTTTAGACTGACGGCTGAAGGTCTGGAATAGATGGCAGGTTTTATTGGCCAAGACCCGCCCATGAGGCCGTTTGACTGACATGTCAAACAACCAATCACAGGTCGTTTCGTTCAGCGTCACGTTTCGGGGCGTGGAAATGTCGCTACAATAACAGACCGGTGTGTGAAACTCTCAGATGTATTTTAAAGATTATATATCGCAAACTTTATATATTTCACATACTGTTGAAAATCCAGCGTTTATTTGATCCTGATAAGCGTTTGTCATCACATTTGTAAACACGACGGCTTTCTTCTTTCGTGAGGGGGTTTAGCTCCACGGCATCTTTGTTTCCAGGCAGAACGTTAAAGAACACGACACACACGTCTCCCAGAAATCCTGTATAATTCAACCAATCCGACGACGACTTCGACACTCCTG
>CM041798.1:34301692-34317712 GCA_023376895.1 Aspiorhynchus laticeps
AGTGACACTTATGTGACTCCATAATGTTTCTTGTTAAATCTCCTGCTTTAAACTAAATCAGTTCACAGTGATGGAATTTGAGACTCCCGAACGCTGTTCAATGTGAGATTATATTTTCACAATTAATATTAAGCTTGCAATTTAATACGAATAAAACTTTAGAACTAATATATAACGCTGTTAAAACAACTAGCTTGTATGTTTTTTTTTAAGCTCAATATAAATGAAATTATTCACTGAATTATGATATCTTCCTTCAGCTGACTCTCTTCATGTTTGGTGTGATTGGCTGCAGATGTTCACGTGTTAATCACAAACTCTACATCAAACCGAGAACGTTTATAATGAGCTTTCCTTGGGTTTGTTTGTTTGTCAAATGAATGATATTTGCTCTTCTCATCACCTCTATTTACATCTCCACTGCCGTATGCTCTTTATCATCCAAATTGAGAACGTCTTGAAATTTAGCGTGCATTCAGGTAAATTTAGCCACTTTGTCATCTTGTTTAAATCAAATTATTTCGACACTTAAAGATATTGTTGTATCTCAGCTTGGCCATATTTAGGGTTGTAACTGTAATACAAATGTAGGTCGACCAGCACTACGTTTAGAAATCAGGTCAAATAACCATATGTGCTCACGGCCTACATGTAATATACATGCATGAGTTAAACCTCAGTAGCCTTTGGTTTCCGATGATTGTAATTAAATGTCCTCTTCGTCCAGAACCCTGTTGGTTCTTAAGTGTCCTGATTAGGGTCGGGTATCGTTTGAATTTTATCGATTCCGATTCTTTTCGATTCCAATGTGATTAAATAATGATATCAAACATTTATCCTGTGTCTCTTTTTTGCAAACCGTTTATTGGAGCTGAATACCATGAACAAAAATCATAAAAACTGGACTCTTTAAGAGCTGTTTGTTTGCAAGATAGATCTGCATGATTGTTTTTTTTTGTTTTTTTCCCCAATGGAAGTTGTTTCTCTTATGATTCTGAAGAAAAAACATTAGACAACTTAACAAAATCACATGTAATTTGAATGTACTTGTTTCATTAATGGATGAGCATTATTGAACAAATCTCTTGTATGATTCAAAGACAAATACATTTTAATAGCCCCTTTTCGCCACCTACTGACATAATGTAATCGATCAATCTACATTTGAAGTGTCAAATTACTTTAAAAAGGTGATTTAACTATTTTAATCGCTACCGTACACGTCAGAGTTTATATCTGAACTATAAACGTTTATCCCAGTATTTCTGTGATTTGAATGTTTGTAACACAGAAATAATGATGGTTGAAAAGACTGTGAGGCTGCTTCATTCATATACATGACAGCTGCTCTCTTCAGGTCAGTGGCAGCGTGAACGCAGATTTAAATGTGATCACAACATTGATCGCACACGTCAAAGGTTGAGGAATGAAACAGACAAATCATTGTGATTTAGGAATGGAATCACGTTGGTGTTTGAATCGTGTTCGCGATCTATTAAATTAATGTCATGTTGGTGGTAACGCCTCTCTTGCAACATGTTTAGCTATTACAGATATTGTACTTAACTTTTTTGGCTTCTGATCGCAAATGTAGCCAAACTTTGGAGCGCTTAGATTAACGAGCAAGGTCCTGGCTGATCACTCGGTCCGGTCCTCAAAGATGAAGAAGAAGAAAAAAAAGTGCATGGGAATTGATAGGCGGAATCGAAATTTTAATTTGACAACAAGTATCCGATTCTGGAATCGGAATCGATTTTCGATTCCCAACCCTAGTTCTGATGCCATTTTACTGACTGTTTCAGTGCAGAGCGATCAAACTGAATCACAAATGGTTTCAGACCGTTTTGCAAAATGGTTTAGCCAATTCACTGAAAAGAACAGACTCGGAAGTAGAGGTCTTCTCGGGTCCTAAAATCCGTGCCCGACCCGAATCACTTCTTACCCGAACCCGACGTGCGTAAATAATAATAAAAAAAGATAAACCCGACCCGAGACAGACCCGATGAAATTAGACCCGAGTCCGACCCGACCGCATTTATTTTCGAACCCGACTGGACCCGAACGTAAACGGCATTGACGTGTGCACAGCCTGCCCCGCATCGGTCCCGACAAATCCCGGGGTCCTGCCGACTGATTACTTTCATTCAGTTTATTTACTTATTAGCCTACATCTTTATATTTTTGCCTGCCTGATGGATACATGTTATTTCTGAGTTTGGCTTTTAATTGTAACCAGTGGATTTGAAATATAAACGTGATAATTTTATAAAAAATTAAATCGATAGGTTAATAAATCATGGATTTGCTAGTTTTGTCTGCAACGTTATTTACCTCGTCTCCGGTGAAGGGCTTCTGCACACACAAAAAGAAAAGCCTTGCATTGACACGCAGCGTAATGATGGATCTCATATCTATAAGATGGATTTCTGAGGTTACAAACGTGTTCCTTTTTTACGTGCGTTTCTCAAAAATGAACTTAACATGAAAGCACACGTAGGCTACGCATCCGGGAAAGTTGAAAATAATTCGGGTCTTATTGGGTCCATTTGGGAAAAGCACATTTATTTTAATTACCCGAGGCTGCTAATACCGAACCCGACCCGTGTTCGAGGCACTCAGAGAAGTTTTGGACCCGAGCCCGCTCGTGTTTTCGGATCCAAGTGGACCCATGAAGACCTCTACTCGGAAGAATGATTAATTTGTGTGTGATTTTTAAATACGGATGTCATAGTTACTGAAATATTCTCAGATCAGTTAGAGCACTGCAGGCGCCACTAGAATAACTCATTCAGTAAATAATTCACAAGACCAGGAAAATGCATTAAGAAAGTCAACACAGGCGGTTTCGGCCTCCTTTTGGACCTGCAGCTGCAGTAGTAAACTTCTTCAGATCCTTCAACCTCAAACAGAAGCAAGTAATGACCAGTAACGTCCTGAGCAGTGTGATTTCTGTTACAGGTCAACCATCAAAATGTGGTGAAGATGGGACACCGGCAGGTCGTTAACATGATTAAACATGGCGGAAACCGAATCGTCATTAAAGTGGTGACGGTGAGCAGGAATCCCGAACAAGACAACAAAACCCGTAAAAAAGGTACTAAACGCTTACTGCACATGTGTAGTCAGGACAAATGAAGGAAGGACACGGCCTGTTTTGAGATGCCCCCTCAGATTTTTAAGCCAAGTGGATTTTGAAAGCAGCTTCTAAAAGACAAAAAAATAGCCGATTCATATTTTCTATATTTAATACAATCACACCTGCATGATTAGATCGTGCAGTGCATCATATCATCAGCTGCTAAATTCAAATCTGCATTCGCTGAGACGGATACAGATGTGTTTATACAGCGCTGAGCATTCTAACCAATCACAGACGATTCTGTTGAGCTTATGAATGCAGTGACCAATCAGAGGCGTTCAGATGAGTCATCGCTGAACTGCCGGTGTTTTCTTCACTCGCTCGCTGACTGAATACCTCTTTCTGGTGAATTATCTCGTCAGAAACAATAAAGTGCAAATGTGTGTATGAATATGTAAGTAAGATATTAATTTCATAGTGTAAACAGCTTTTTTTTTTGAGAGTGCTTGAACTATTCTTTGCTCTCTTTCTGTACAATGAAAGTGTTATGATTAGTAGCCTAACTTTCCATGTTAAATTCACATTAAGTCAATCGTATTAAAATATGTTATGGCATGACACCCATATTTAATAGATTACATTATTTACTTTGACTGTCGCCCATGAGGTCAACTATCTATAAAGGTGAGAATCAAGATATTTCATGATATAGTTAATGCGTTTGGGAATGTTTCGAATATAAAGGATAAAATAAATAAAACATATGCTGTTGTGGCTGCTGTGTCACATGACGACCCCCCCCCCACACAACTCGTGCCCCCTCAAAAATAATAAGTGCATGATGCCCCTGGTGGCAGTGGTGTGTATATATGAAGAGTTAATTTGCAAAAACCGATAAACGCCACTTTAAAAAAATAAATGAGTTTAATGCCGTGCATTATTCTCCACATATAGTGCGATCTGATCCCTAAACACGTTTTCTCAAAAAAGCCGGTATTGTCCACTTCCAAGGCATCACGAGTTCACGTTTTACTGCAGAAGCCGACAAGTGCTCTTGTTGTTTGTGAACCGAAGCCGATAAATCCATTCTAGCCAATCAGAGCGCAGTATTCAGGTCAGGTGACAAGGCTTTCACTAGGGGTGTAACGATTCATCGATATGGATCGATACGATGTCTGGCGATACGATGCATCAATGCCACGCGTAAAATATCGATATCTGTAGTATAAAAAGGCACCTTTATTTTGGCACTGTCCACATTTTTACATAATGCCAGTCTATGCGTAAATGCGCGTTTTGGCTAATATCCTAGTTAACACAGTCAGTTAGGCATGTCTTAACGTAAACAGTTGAGAAAGAAAACACGTGTGTATCAGTAGATATTAAATCCGTGCTTTCATTCTTAAAGTGAAAGCAAACTAATAATAAATCTAATGCTGTCAAAGAAAAATACAAGTTATCACTGCTCCAGACTAAATAACCTTTGTAACATCAAAAATTATTAATTTATAGGCTATTTAATTTATACAGTGAAGACTATGCAGTTATTTTACATTTGATTATTATATTTTTGTAGCGTACCTGAAAATGTATTTTAGACTGAGCTGAAAAGCGCTGTTTATTGAACTTGTGTCTTTGTTCAGTTGTATTTATTTTCTGCTATTGCTTGTAATTTGGTTATCTGTAGAAAAGATTTTTAGCACATAGTAGCATTTTTAGATTTATGTTCATATTTTGGTTGCATTTGTGAGTTAATAAAAATGTAGATGGTTGTTTATAATAGGTATATAATATCATAATATCGATCGATATACTCCTGAATCGAATCGAATCAGAATCGTATCGTATAATTTTTTGAGGTATCGGCAAATATCGTATCGCTGGGTATGAGAATCGATATCGTATCGTAGAAATATCGTATCGCTGGGTATGAGAATCAATATCGTATCGTAGAATTTTTTGGCAAATATCGTATCGCTGGGTATGAGAATCGATATCGTATCGTAGAAATATCGTATCGCTGGGTATGAGAATCGATATCGTATCGTAGGATTTTTTGGCAAATATCGTATCACTGGGTATGAGAATCGATATTGTATCGTAGAATTTTTCGGCAAATATCGTATCGCTGGGTATGAGAATCGATATTGTATCGTAGAATTTTTCGGCAAATATCGTATTGCTGGGTATGAGAATCGATATCATATCGTAGAATTTTTCGGCAAATATCGTATCGCTGGGTATGAGAATCGATATCGTATCGTAGAATTTCTTGGCAAATATCGTATCGCTGGGTATGAGAATCGATATCGTATTGTAGAATTTTTCGGCAAATATCGTATCGCAGAATTTTTTGGCAAATATCGTATTGCTGGGTATGAGAATCGATATGTATTGTAGAATTTTTCGGCAAATATCGTATCGCTGGGTATGAGAATCGATATCGTATCGTAGAATTTTTTGGCAAATATCGTATCGCTGGGTATGAGAATCGATATCATATCGTAGAATTTTTTGGCAAATATCGTATCGCTGGGTATGAGAATCGATATCGTATCGTAGAATTTTTTGGCAAATATCGTATCGCTGGGTATGAGAATCGATATCGTATCGTAGAATTTTTTGGCAAATATCGTATCGCTGGGTATGAGAATCGATATCGTATCGTAGAATTTTTCGGCAAATATCGTATCGCTGGGTATGAGAATCGATATCGTATCGAAGCTACACCCCTAGCTCTCACTTTGAAAAGACGCGCTAGCTGAGAGGAGTTTCATCAAAGCTGACTAAAGTGATCGAGGATGAATAATTTCGACGAACTTGATGAACCTGTGATATCTTCTTCAGGACATGAAAGGAAAATAAAAGCTGAAACATTTTCAGGGATCCTTGCGAAAGCAGCGTGTTACAATGCTGAGAGAAAACTGTGTGTAATCACATCCATAAATCTATGATCACAACAACAACAATGTTTGTCAGGCGTCTACATTATCATCTGAGGAGATTACAAAGATTAAACGAGTGGTCTTTAACTCTAAAACATGAAATGTGAAGTTATCTGCTTTTGCTATAAAACAAACTTTTAATATGTAAAACAAACATACTTTCAATGAACTTTAATTTTGTAAATTACCTGTATTTGTTTAAGTTATTATTACTTAAAGGAACACTCCATTGTTATTGAAAATAGGCTCATTTTATATCTCCCCAAGAGTTAAACAGTAGAGTTTTACCGTTTTTGAACCCATTCAGACGATGTCTGGCGGTAGCACTTTTAGCGTAGCTTAGCATAGATGATTGAATCTGATTAGACCGTTAGCATCTCGCTCAAAAATGACCAAAGAGTTTTGATAATTTTCCTATTTAAAGCTTGACTCTTCTGTAGTTACATCGTGTACTAAGACTGACGGAAAATGAAAAGCTGCGATTTTCTAGGCTAGGAACTATACTCTCATTCCGGCGTAATAATCAAGAAACTTTGCTGCCGTACCATGAGTGCAATGATATTACGCAGCGCCTGAAAGTAGTCCCCAGATAGGCAACTAGTTATGATATACCTGGAGACTACTTTCAGGTGCTGTGTAGTATCATTGCGCCTTTAAACAGGAACATTATCGAAACTCTTTGGTCATTTTTGAACGAGATGCTAACGGTCTAATCAGATTCAATGATCTATGCTAAGCTACGCTAAAAGTGCTACCGCCAGACATGAATGGATTCAAAAACGGTAAAACTCTACTGTTTAACTCTTGGGGAGTTGTAAAATGAGCCTATTTTCTAAAAAAGTGGTGTTCCTTTAATCAAAACAACCCAACTGCAGTTTGATTGATATTACTTGGATGCGCAATAAAAAAACGTGATTTCTGAAAAAAAAATAAAAATAAATTGGAGTTATTGGTTTTTGCAAATTAACTCTTTTACTTTACATTTACTGACAGACGTGATTTGTATTGTCGTAGCTCCTCCTCCACCCAAGAGAGCCCCAACAACTGCACTCTCAATGCGATCCAAGTCCATGACTTCTGAACTAGAAGAATTAGGTGAGTTAAATCACTGCTATTTCACAATAAGTTCTCTCTTTTGAGTAGTGTTTGTGAAGTCAAGCAGCACTATTACTATTGCTTTGATTAGGGTTAGTGATCTGATCAATCAAGTGCTTTTTAATAAAAGTTTTTTTAATGCCTGGGATAAATGAAGTGACAGTTCAGTTCTTTCGATCCGTATATAAAAGGTAAAAACATCAGTCATGTGACAATCGACATTATGCCTCTGTTGATTGAGCTTACTTGTATTGAACTGGGAATATTCCTTTCAAAAGAACCTAATCATGAAGCATTCGTTCGTGATTCATCTTGCACTGGTCTCTGTGTGCATCCAGAAGGGATGATACAATATGAATTGATTATTTATTGTCTATAAAATGATGATTATTTATTGTTTACTACAATGTAGGGATGGCTCGATGCCATAATTTTGGCTTCGGTACGATACCAGAATGTAATACCTCGGTATCGATACTAAATCGATACCATAGGTGACAAATAACCAGCCTCAAACGATAAGTGAATTGAAAACAATTTTATTAAAATAATAATAATAAAAACAGATTCATATCATAATAGCTTTGTATCAAACTGTAACAAAAAACCTACAGGGAACATAGGTTACATTTTGACTGAGTTTGAATAAAAAAAATACTGAAGTAATGTAATTAATGCAACAAATGTTGCTTTATAGTAAAGTATTATTCTAACAGTCAAAGTAATATTCAAAACCACGCAATTATTTCTCTCTCAGATTGTTTTCAGACTTCAGACTCAGAAAAAGCATTAAATATAAATCTCTCGGCTGCTTCATATTAGCAGAAACATTCCCTTCATATTATTGATACTAACATTAATATAGCAAAACCCGTGCTTAATTCAAATTCTATTAATATTCGACTGTATGAAATGCAAGTGCATATATTACGTGACCAAAACTTCACTGGTTCTAGCGTGTCACACATGCACATTTGAGCTTACTGTGCATTGATCAGTTGTAAATAAAAGTTAAAATTTTATCTGAATTTATGAATGATGCAGTCGATCTCTTAATTCTCTGAAAATATCAGGATGAGCAAGTGACAAATGCTTAAAAAGTTTGATGTGTGGCAACACGTGATTTATAGCAATGCTTGCATACAGTAAGGTCAGTTCGTTCACCTTTATCATCTGTTTTGTATGCAAAGAAATACCATATTTCACTTCTACGGTTCTCTTTATTTATTAAATTCGGGTGCGTTGATAGTTTCATTTGTTTGATCCATCGTGTTGTTCTGTTGTCACATTTACCGGTTGCGTGTATGAAATACCGAATTGAGCAAAATTATGATATTGTACCATTTTAAATATAATATATACCGGTATTTTTCCAGTACCGGTATACCGCGCATCCCTACTACAATGCAAGCACTAAGGATGGTCCGTACTTTATTCCTTTACACTGTATCACAACAGTGTCAAAATTGCCAAACTGTTAGAAAAATTAAATAGAAAAATGATGCCTGTGTTAAAGATGGAATGCAATTTTTACTCCTGTCCCTTGGACATTTCTGCCTTTTGCAGATAAAATTGAAGAGACCGTGAAACCACAGAAGCTTGGGCATGAAAAAGGATCATTGGACAAAGTTGCCACGATCAAGCCCCGCCCCTCAAGTCGCTTTTTGGCCTCACTCATGGATTTTAATGTAAGTTGCTTTTGCCTTGTAGTTTAAAATTAAACATGAACACCACTTTAAGATTATAATCATGATGCATAAGTATACATAAAACTGTCTTGTGTACATTGAGCTCTATTCAACAAATCTGTTTTACAGCCATCCACGTCTGAAAGGCCAGGAGTTGCTGTAGTTCCCCCAAGTGTTCCTGGAAGATCCCATGGAAGTAATGTCCGTGTGCAAAAAAGCTCTATGAGAAGACAAAAGTCCATTGGTAAATATTTCCTTGCTACTTAAGATGCTCAACCGAAGATTTGACTGTAAAAAAAAAACTAAGCAAAAGCTAAGCAGCTTACTCAGGTGTTGGTCTAAACATGTTTCTTTCCTATGGAATCGCAGGAGACGAGAAGAAGTTCCTGATAGCTCCACTGCTCAAGTTCACCAGAAGTCTCTCTATGCCTGACACTTCTGAGGATATTCCCCCACCTCCAGGCATCTCTCCTCCATCCCCACCTTACAACCTCGGTACTCCTATGGCACAAGGATATGAGCCCAACCAGCCCATTTACACACAGAACTCAACAGGCAGATGCCACACTATAGACAGAGACCTGGTCGGATACCATCGCCTGAACTTTGAACAATATGACTGTCAAACTCCTTTGGCTGCCCAGCAAAACATGTGTTCCCATAACAGGGCTCATGTGCCGGAGAACCCATATTTAGACATAGTTGGCAAAACCTTGTATATCCCACCAAAACCAGCTCGTAGGAAGGGTATATTGGTAAAGCAACCAAATGTTGAGGATAGCCCTGAGAAAACCTGTTCAATCCCAATACCAACCATTATTGTCAAAGAGCCTTCGACTAGCAGTAGTGGCAAAAGCAGCAGAGGAAGTAGCATGGAAATTGAGACTACCGCCTCCGAGCTGCCAGGCCAACTACGGCCAGACGGCAGTCACAGCGTGAATAACCATTTTGCAGCTGCTATTGCAGGGGCAGTACGTAACCGTGAGAAGCGTCTTGAAGCACGTAAGAACTCTCCAGCCTTCCTGTCGATGGATCTCGGAGACGAGGATCCATTTATCCCTACCCCTCGATTACGCCAGTCTATGTCCATAGATGAAGGTATGTTTGCCAGCGATAAGAGTTTACAAAAGCTTATGGCTCCACCGGCTTCTTTAATAGAGGTCCAGCAAATTGGAAGTGGAGGCAAAATGGTTGACTTTACTATCCCAGAACCAACAACTGAGCCCCTCACAACACGCACCAGGAGCTTCCCCAATACAGACAGTCCCATCAGTCTCAATGATGGAGATTTCCAAAACCAGACATCAGGAAAGGCTCGTGATATTTGTCCACACTTGGCTCTGGGTCTAGCTGCAAGTAATAGAGCTCTGAAGGAGCAAGTGCAACCCCCTCTTCTGCCACCTAAAGGAGAAACTCACAAAGCAAACCTCAACCAGCCACTCTTCATAGACACCAAGTTACGGTCGAATATTGAAGCCAACTTTGTTGCCACAGCTGCAGTGGGTCGAGGAAAAGATTGTGGAGGTTTGTTTAGACACACAAGAGAGTCCAATCATGAAACAGAAAAGGCAAAGGAAAGTAATCCATCCGAGCAGACGAAAAACACTAATAACACATCGCGACAGAAGTCACCGGGGCTCCTCATGGTCCACACACAAGATAAGGCCAAGCCACAAGTAAACAGTCAGCCTGATAGATTAGAACAAGAAGAGTCCCTAGGAATGGACAGTGCACCCATTGATTCCAACGTCAAACATACAGCCCCCAACTCCCAGCCACGTTATACGAGGAACGTCATCACCTCTGCCAATTCTGTGGAGGAGCCCGTCAGGTTTTCCTGTACCATTCCTCCTCCCCCAATGACCTCAGTGGATATTGATGAGGAGTTTGAACCCTTGCCTCCACCTCTGGAGTTTGCCAACAGCATTGATCTTCCTGAGGACCAGGTAGTAGAGATTCTCAAGCAGAAAAATAATAACGCAACAATTGGACCTGCTTATCATTCACGTGCTTCTACAGCTGACGGTGTGGAGTCCAAGTGTTTTTCAGGGCTTGTAAACTGCATGATTCCTCACACCTACCCTCCACCACCTCCAGAAATGTTTGAGCCCGTCACAGACTCAGGCATCGAGGAAGCCAACAGTGGGGACCCTCACTTTGAGGCCAACGGTACAATTTCCACAATGTCCAGTATCTCTACTCTTTCATCAGAGGGAATTGATGACACATGTATAGCCTATGCAGACGGGCAGACTCTTTCGATGGACAGACCACCTGTTCCACCAAAGCCAAGAATGAAGCCCATAGTCAATAAAAGCAATGCACTTTACAGGGACCCTTTGATACACGAGAGCATAGAGTCCTTCGGACAGCCACCACCAGCTCCTCCGCCACCCCTGGGTTTTGGAGCACAATCTGAGCTTCGCAAAAAGCTTGCTCAGCGAGGCACTAAACTGTGGGACCCCCATGAGCTCCCGAACCCCCTCAATGCAGATTCTAAAGCCAATGTGATCAATGAGCTTAGCTCCAAACTTCAACTGATGAACAAGGACAGATTTCCAACACAGGGAGGGTCACCACCTGCAGGATCCAGAAGTACTGGATCAAGGTGAGCAGCACAATAACAGCCTAGTCTGTTCCCTGTGCAACATTCCTGAACAAAATAAGCAAATGAGATCAGAAAAATGTGGTCAGAATTAAGAGGGTGTCTCGTCTCTAGCTATATACACAAGCTGTCTAAAGAAACAGATTACTGGTGGACTAGAACTAGAAAGCTGTGTTTATTGATGTGTAAATTGGACACTCCTGGGGTAGATCAAGGACAACAAATGAAATAAGATTAAACCTCAGCCAAATGTTCCAGCTATGAGGTAATCTTTTATTGCAGGGGTAGCAAACCTTCAGGACACACCTGCCTGTAATTTTAAAGAACCCTGAACACTTTTGTCTCGTTTCCACCGAACAGTACGGGTCAGTACAGTACAGTACGGTACGATTTGGGACAGAACACCCGACAGTTTTAATGAACAATAACAGCCATTTTAAAAGTATAAGTACAAAGTATAAGAGGCTTATTTAAGAGAAAATAAAGACAAAAGCAAACAATTCAGTCAAACGTATGCTACAAAGTCAGCATTGTACTACGGTAACGTTAATAAATATATAAATATAAATAAATATATAAAGTTAAGCATAACTTTGTGCTCAGCCAAAATGATATGACCAGTAACAAATAATAGATTAATGAGACCACGAATGCCAGTTAAATATACCCAAAATGAATTGTATCTCATGTTTAATCACTACAGAGACATCAGAGCCAGCTGTAAATGTCAGAAGGACGAGCCGAGCTGAGGCTGCTCTAGGCAGATACATGAGCATTGAGCGCAGATTGAGTTTTAAACAACTACATTCTCGCCTGAAAAACTCTTAAAACTACATTTCATGGCACAACAACAGTAATATTTTGAAAATTATGCAGGTTTTTGGGCAATGATGTTTCACAAGTCCACAAAAACAGACTACAACTCATATTGAGAAACAGCTATTGTCTGTGTGAAAATATAAAATTATAAAATACACTGTTATATATTTTTTTGTGTGTTTGCGCACTCTGATGTAAATAAGCCCAACACGCATGGACAGCAGAGCGGAACGAGTGAAGGATATATCCCAGGGATCCTCAAATCTGGCCCACGAGATCCACTTTCCTGCAGAGTTTAGCTCTAACCCTAATCAAACACACCTGAGCATGCTAATCAGTGTCTTCAGAATCATTAGAAAATCACAGGTAGGTGAGTTTTATCAGGGTTGGAGCTAAACTCTGGAGAGCATTGGCCCTCCAAGGCAAGATTTGAGGAACCCTGATGTATCCTCTTGTATCACGCACAAGTGACAATTCTAGTCAACCAATCAACGTCCTGCAGTGAGTTTAGCTCCACCCTTTTGGTACACTTTGCTGTGTTAGGTACCCCAATGGAAGGGCACCAAAAAAAGTGGTACGGTACGGTTCGCTATTTTGGTACCATTCACAACTTCTGACATTGGAATCGGACATAATTGAGTACCGTACCACTCGGTGGAAACAAGCCATATGATCCTGGTTCAAGTGTTTGATTAGGGCTGGAGCTGAATTCTGATGGCAGGTGTCTCTCCAGGGAGACTCCAGGACTGGACAAACCTGCTTTAATGGAATTAAGGGTGCTTCCACACCTGGCCCGTTGTTTCGGAACCTGGTGCGTTTCCCCCCTTAGATCGGTTCGTTTGGGCATATGTGAACACGGCAGTCACGCTCGGATCCACGCCAAAACAATCGGTCCGAGATCGCCTGAACAAGGAGCGGTTTGGTTGTAGTGAGAAAGCAGTCCGATCCAATGGACCAACGAACCAGGATATATCACAATGTATTATGCTGGGTAATTACGTTAAGTTCTGTGAAAAGCAGTACTAGATGATGTCTGTGTGTGAGCATGTCTTCGCCATTCAAAATCAAAGCGTGCCTTTTCATTTTATAATGCCGTCTTATTGCTCTTCTTCGTAGTAACTGTTAGGTGCATTTTAAAAATGTTTTCCTGACGAATCCTGCTCAAAATGATAACTTAATATAACGACAGCTACAAAAAACCAATAACAATATAAGCCCTCGAAGCTGTTGTCGTTTCATCCTGACGGATGACAGCTATGAGCGGAATTCCAGAAAATAAACCGTGGAACTTTGACCAATGGGAGGACAGTTTACTCGCACGTGACTTGTATTAACAATTTTGGTCCGTTTAGAAACTTTGCCGTGTGAAAGCGAACCGCACCAAGAATAAAAAGCAACATTGCAACAATTTTGTAAGCAATCGATCTACAGGTGTGAAAGCACCATAAGATACACCAAGATAAATTGTTGAGTATGTTTGTTAGAGTCATGACCTCTGTAAGAATATATGAATTGGTGAATTTACAATACTAAGAATATCCCAGCATGCAGTTCTTCCGTCATTTTATCTCCTAATCTCTCTTTGTTTGTCCAATAACTGAAAAATATGTTTTGGTTGCAAACTCTCCATTTGTTTATCTCATGAAATTTGAGACAGACTAACAAGACAAAAGAGTCAAAGCAAAGTAATTTGGACACTAAATCTGGGAGCACATTCTGAGACTGGAATTCCTGCGTAGACAAATGTCCTTGTATTTGTAATGATATAAAGGTGTCTCAACACTGAACTTAATTGAGTGATCTGTTCATTCCCTTTGAGCCACATGTATTGACATAGGCCCTGTCTACACTTGGTATTAAAGGGTTAGTTCACCCAAAAATTTAATTAGTCCATGTTTTACTCACCCTCAAGGCATCCTAGGTGTTTATGACTTTCTTCTTTCAGATGAATCCAATCTGAGTTATATTACAAATTGTCCTGGCTCTTTCAAGCTCTATAATGGCATGGGTAGGTGTTTTGTTCAACAGTGCAAAAGTAGGCAAATTATGCGCGCATATTCACGACTCCGGGAGCTGTGTTGAAGGATTTCGAAATAAGCCAAGAGGAGACTGGTTTTCCTTTGGTAAAGTAAGGAAACTTTGCTTCTGTAAACGTACATTGGTTTTCGCGAGACTCACGCCTACGTCATCCGCCGGAAAGGCAGTCTCTCGTGAATGCGTGTACAACAGTCAAAGGAAGTTACACAAAACTGTTTATATCATTGATGATGTTGCTACAGGAAGCCTTTATTCACCCCCCGGAGCCATGTTATGCACGTTTTAATACGGATGCATGCACTTTATTTGATTACTTTTGGACTGTTGAACAAAAACACCTGCCCATGCCAATATAGAGCTTAAAAGAGCCAGGACAATTTTTAATATAACTCTGACTGGATTCATCTGAAAGAAGAAAGTCATATACACCTAGCATGCCTTGAGGGTGAGTAAAACATGGACTAATTTTCATTTTTGGGTGAACTAACCCTTTAAGATGCATTTAGGTTAATGGGATCACAACCCGTTTACACCTGATGTTTTAACCCGTCTCTTCTGTCCACTTTCGACCACTTCTGACCTGATTACCCCCCGTGGTGCTGATTACATCAAGAGGAGAGTAAATGGACGGATTCCTCTGTCGGCGTCGAGACACGAGTGGGAAGGCTAAAGTTATCACGCACTAATATTACGAGGATCCATTGTTTCTTTTTCGTGTTATCAGAAAATAATACTTCTGATTCAGCCCGTCAAAGTTTAAATCCCGTCTGATCAGCATGCGTCCTTGTACATCTCGCAGTAATTACATATTAGGTGGTGTTTTGTGGCTGCTTGAATGCATTTGACCACATAAGCATCTACACCAAGAAAGCAATGCGTTTTCGACTACCTCTGGAAGTGTTCGAAAGTGGACAAGCTCAAAACGTTTCACACCCCGGTTACACCTGTATTTAGCATTGCCCACTTGTGATCCGATCGGCCAAAACACATCTTAATATTAAGTGTAAACAGGGCCATAGTGAATGTTGTTGTTGGATGATGCCAGAGAGCTTCCCTCTATTCCTTAATGTAGAGGTATTCAACCCTGCTCCTGGGGACCCACTCTCCTGGAAAGTTTATTTCCAACCAGCTTCAGCACACCTGCCTGCAATTTTCAAGCAGTCTTGAGGAGCTTGATTGGCCGCTTCAGGTGTGTTTGATTAGGGTTGTAGCTACTCTTCAGGATAGTGGGTCCCAAGGAACAGGGTTGAATACCTCTGCGTCTTAATGAGTCCCTCAACCTGTTCTGCATCTGACTTCTCTTTCTGTACGTGTTCTCAGAGAGTGGACGTCCCAAGCGTCAGGTACCAAACGCTCAACAACACCGAGCCACTTGCCCCCTCGGGCGTCCAGTCCAGCCTCGCCTCCTCCTGAATCTGGGCATAGCTCTTCTCTGCCAGGCTCTGCCGCCTCCCCCACATTAACAGATGTGTTTAGCCTGCCATCTCCACCCATTGTGAACGCAGAGCAATGCTACAGCTCGGTCAGAAGTCGATCGCCGTCCCCCCTCACGCTGTTTCAGGCTTCAGACAAGCCCTTTGCTGACAAACCCGTCCAACACTGGACCAAACACGATGTAGCCGACTGGCTTGAAAGCCTCAACTTGCAGGAACACAAGAAGGCCTTCTTGGACAATGAAATTGAGGGCACGCACCTTCCCAACCTCCAAAAGGAAGACCTTGTAGACTTGGGTGTCACTCGCGTTGGTCACCG
>CM041798.1:34317812-34382019 GCA_023376895.1 Aspiorhynchus laticeps
ATTCAGTGGCAGAAACAGGAGTCCATACAATACAGTATTATTGTCTTACATACTCAAAAAAAAAAAGTGTTATATATATATATATATATATATGTATATATATATATATATATATATATTATAAATAATAATAATAATAAAAAAAAAAAAAAAAAAAAAAAAATTATATATATATATATTTTTTTTTTTATTTTTTTTTTTATTATTATTATTTATTTATTTACACATATATATATATATATATATATATATATATATAATATATATATATATATATATATATATATATATAATATATAAAATAAATAATTAAAAAATAATATATATATATATTTTTTTTATATATATATATATATATATATATAATATATATATATATATATATATATATAAATAATAAAATATATATATATTTTTTTTTTATTATTATTTATAAATTTTTTTTTTTTTTATTTATTTATTTATATTTATATATATAATATATATATATATATATTAGTGTACACTATAGAAGCTTGTTTCAGCCATGGAATAAAAAAATATTAAATAAAATAAATTACTTTAAAAGTAATTTATCACAATTCTGACTTTTTTTGAGTTTGTCTTTAAAAAAAAAAAATTAGTTTGCCCAATTTAAACTTTTTTCTTAGAATTTTCTTATAAGTTATAAACTTCACAATTCTCAATTTTGTTTATGCCAGAGTAAAAAAATAAACCATCTCACAATTTTGAGTTTTTATCAGTGTACAGTCAAACCAGAATTTATTCAGACATTTCTCACATTATCAGTTTATTCTCTGTTTAGAAAATGGTGATAAAATATTAATAAGAACTCATGATAATAAATTAATCATGATAATATCACATAACTTGGTATGTAATGAATTGTGTTGAATATCTGTCAGATGATAAAGTTAAGAACACAATTAGAAACCAATTTAGCTCCAAACACCAAGCAATGCTTCATTTAGTTCAGTCTGTGTGTAAAACATCACATTAGCAATTAAAGTAAAACACAAACAGTCTGAATAATTTTTGCTCCCATATTTTACTGCTAGTCCACTGTATGAAGAGTTTTTGGGTGTAATATGTCACAGTTTACTGTATTTTGCTCTCCTCACTTACATAAATGAGCTATAGTATCCTGCACCCACTAGTAAACAAATATCAAAAATTATATCTGGTGTCTGAATAATTTTTGGTTTGACTGTAAATCTGGCAATTATGACTTTTTCTCTCAGAACAGCAAGAAAAGAAATCATAACTGTGAGAGCAAAAGTCACAATTACCTTTTTATGTTTTTATCCTCACTTCAAGATTCAATAGTGAAAAAAACAGCAAATCAAACTTTTTTTTAAAGCAGATTCAGAGATATAATCTAAATGGTCAGTAACCATTTACTTGACGTTTTCATTTAATTATTTTGGTATATCAGGAATGATGTATTTCTGGTGTCATGTCGCTCACACAGCGTAAATTGTGTGTGAAATGTATGTTTTGGATTATTTTTAATTATATTTTACTAATTGTCTGGTATGTTGAAGTCTTTTGTGCTTCATGTGTGACTGATGTTTTTTGGCATGCTTATATATACCTATTGAAGGTTGTGTGTTGATGCTTTATGTGCTTGTATGGCTGATAATGTGAAAACGTTGATTGTTGTCATAGTATTGTTATGATGTTTTGTTTAGTGTTCTTGATATTTTTAATAGGGTTTTGAAACTAGCCGACTGGCTGAACATTGGCACATTTACAGAAATGTTGATTAATGTGTGTTGTCCTTATATATAAAAAAATGCAATACTATGATCTTCTAAGCCACAGAGTGTTTGGTTCACTCACCAGCCTGATAGTCGTACAGAGCCACGGCAGTCAGACCAAGATCGTCTCCAAACTCATCCGACTGAGCGCCTGAAACACACACAAACATCAGCGAAGCACAGAGAACACACACCTGTCACAGCTACAGCAGGTAACGCTTGCTGCTCCAGCGGCTGAACACTGTTTCTGGAAGGAACGTGGTTTTGGTGATTATGTGCTATTCTGCACTAATCTGGTAACTTGAGGCGTACCGATGATTACAGGTGATCATATTATTATTGCAAATGTCTGTAATGACATCAGACAGCCAGAAAAATATCAATAATTAACTAAAGAAATAATAACGGTTTTGAATTATTACTGTTACAGTATAGTATAGTATATATACATTTATTTAATGCCATGTCAGCATTTTCATGGCAAAAAAACAGTCTTAAGGGTCAATATTGTGTAATTGAGATTTATGCATCATCTGAAAGCAGAATAAATAATCTTTCCATTGATGTATGGTTTGTTATGATAGGACAATATTTGTAAATCTGGAATCTGAGGGTGCAAAAAAATCTAAATATTGAGAAAATCACCTTTAAAGTTGTTCAAATGAAGTTCTTAGCAATGCATATTACTAATCAAAAATTAAGTTTTGATATATTTATGGTAGGAAATTTACAAATGATCTTCATGGAACATGATCTTAATGATTTTTGGCATAAAAGAAAAATGTATAATTTTGAGCCATACAATGTATTGTTGTCTATTGCTACAAATATACCTGTGTTACTTATGACTGCTTTTGTGCTGCAGGGACACATATTACACAAGATTTATTACATTAACATGATAAAAATTTTCTGGCAAAATTAAACACTAAACTCTTTAAGTGAGTTCATAAGAGTTTTCTACATGCATTAAAAGCGGGACAATCCAATAAAACGTAATTTGACAGAAAGGGGAACCTCGCAAAACATGCATCGAGTAGAATCTTCTCCTTTAAGCAAAAATGCACGAGTCGGTCTTGTATGACTTTATTACTGTTACAAAATTAAGGCAACACTATTCAATTTAGATACAGTAGAACGGTGGAAACTATTATAGCTACGGATGCGATGTGCATAAACACAGAGGTGAAATCTTTATAGGCTTGTAAGATGGATTTATATTTTTGTGTTGAACTCGCTCATGATTGAGATTGTGTTAATTTAAGGTGATGTGTCAGGAAGCGCACCTGAGGTCTGGTACTGCTCGTCCGGCTCAGGGTTCTGGTACAAGTCTTCCTGGACCGGTTCTTCATATGTGGGTTCTGCTGAGACCGGCTCCACCTCGTACACGTTTGCACCGTTCTCCACCGCCTCAGTGACGGGCTCCACCTGACCAGCACCATAAAATTATTTCATTGGTATTTGTGCATTGAAAATGTTTTTGATTGACATTGATTTTCTATATTTTAAAAAAAATGTCTTTTTTTATTTGGGCTAGTTAAATTAATTTTCAGGCTACCAAAATCTGAAGAGTACCTGACCGAAGGGCTACCAGGGATTTTGAGAGCCTTGGTATTGATCATATTCAAACGATACCCGACCCTCGTGATATCATATTGTTTATGAGTAACCAGAAACACACCTTCTGCGTTCTGCGGTCCTCCTCCTGCTCCTGCTTCTCCTTCAGCTGTCGTCTCGAGCGCTCCTCTTCTGCTCTCCTCCGGTCCTCCTCCTCATTCTGCTTCGCAATGCTCTCAAAGCGAGCTTTAATACTTCCAGCGCCGCTGCCAGCTAAACACAGCACAGCACGGATTCATTCAGCGCTATAGATAGGGCTCTATGAAATCACTTCGATTTTTCTCTAAATTACATTTTATTTTTTTCTAAATTCGGTTTAATTTTTTTCTAAATTCAGTTTATTTTTTTTCTAAATTCAGTTTTATTTTTTTCTAAATTCAGTTTATTTTTTTTCTAAATTCAGTTTATTTTTTTTCTAAATTCAGTTTATTTTTTTCTAAATTCAGTTTAATTTGTTTATAAATTCCATTTTTTTGTTTTAATTTTTCTGGACTCTTTTTAATAGTTAAATTAAATTGAATTAATCATAAAGCATATCTAATTAATGAAAACCATGAAACATATACAATTTAACATTAATTTATTAAAAGAGTAACTAAAAATTACATGTTTAGGGTCGTATGAATTTTTTTATTTTTTTTCTCTCCTTATGTTTTGTTACCAAATTCTGTGTTTTAGCACGTCTGATTATTTACAAACAATTATTATTTATTCTTACAGTAGCTTATGAAATCCCCCCCCCCCCTCAGAAATTCTGTGTTGTGTATTTAAATTTTACTGATTATCAGATGAAGCCATAAAACATTTATATTTTAAAGAAAATTAAACATTTACATTTTTGGCAAATAAAGAGGATTTACTATTAAAATTTAAATATTTAGTTAAATAAAAATAAAGTTATCATTTTTCAACAGTAGTAGTATGACGTACATTCTAGTAAATAATAGTAATATAGCTATTTCTGACACAATGTCTTCAAGTTAAACAGGACTTTTATTTTGACGGGTTGCCGAGTAAAGTTCTGTGTGTATATGATATGACTAGTTTTACTCAAATGAAATGGTAAAATGCTGGTTTTGATCAGTTTTGGAGATATTGTTGATGTATTTATGTCTTCATTGAGACGTCAGACGCTGAAATCACGCGCTCTGTGTATGTAGTAAACAAAACCCTGCTCCATTCACACAGAGACACATGCAGGATTCAGATTTACATCAGATACTAGTCCAGATCACCATTTGATTTAAGTGACCTGCTTTTGATTAATGCATCCAAACTTTGACAAACTCCGTGACATTAAACTGTAAATTCAGTTTTTATGACTGGATTCCGTCCGTGTATCATCATAGAGCCCTACATAGACGTCTACAACCCGTGACTGATGTATTACAGCGTGAGCGCTTCTCCTGACCTGCTTCTACAGGACGGGTCTTCTGATACACGCTCGGCTTCTCCACCTCCTCAAACGTGCCGGCGCTCTGAAGACAAGAGCAATAAAAGAGAGCGAATGCACATTTTTCACAACCGTCAAATTGCATTACACAGAGCAGATGAACATGATGCATGAAGAAAAAATGACTGGGTAGTGAAGCCTATTAGAATGCATTAATATGAAAATAAAACACTAGAATATGAACATGTCTCATCTGCGGAGCTGGATAGCAGCTGATCACATATAATCTGGATTACATAAACATTAACTAGTTGTATTACATTTTAAAATACTCGTAATCAGACTAGTTACTTTTTATGGATTACATATCATTTACACAATAGCAATAATTTATTTAGAATTGATTGATTCTGCCTAATTCCTCTTTTAAATGTTCCTTTCTTAAATAGCCTACCACTTTTATACACGGTTAGTCAGGAGGCCATCAACTACTGATAAACATTAATTTTAATTATCACTCATGTATTAAGCCGTTTGTCTTCCAAACACATAAAAACAAAAATTGTCATCTGATCCTCTTTCACCTATATTTTTATTTAAAGAACCCCTGAGATATAAAAATTAATATTTTAATAATAAAGCATCATATTTGCATGTTCACGGTCTTTGATGTTGGTTATGGTTGTTTTAATTTAACATTTAAGGCATAAGTAAACTAAAAGTAGTCTGAGTATGTTACCTAAAATGAATTACGTTACTAGCTATAATTTTTATCATGTAATTTTGAATCAGTAACGGATTAGAGTTTGTAATCGACCTCCTCTGTGTGTTAATCATAATGATTTGATTAATGTACCTTGTCCATTCGGTCTTTCTGCACACCGTACTTCCCTCCAAATCCTTTGGCATAATCTAGAATAATGGAAGAAAATAAACTTAAAATTAGGATTTCTTGCATATGCATGTCGAATATTTACTACAAAATGCTAAAACTAGCATCATATCATATACACACAGAACTTTACTCGGCAACCCGTCAAAATAAAAGTCCTGTTTAACTTGAAGACATTGTGTCAGAAATAGCTATATTACTATTATTTACTAGAATGTACGTCATACTACTGTTGAAAAATAACACTTTATTTAAGAAATAATCACAAAATATTTTAATAGTAAATCCCTAGTTGTGTTATTAAAAAAAAAGTAAAGTAAACATTTAATTTTTAGGCAAATAAATGGGATTTACTATTAAAATTAAAACATGGAAGAAATATTTTGTGATTATTTCTTAAATAATAATGTCTTATTTTTCAACACCAGTAGTAGTATGACGTACATTCTAGTAAATAATAGTAATATAGCTATTTCTGACACAATGTCTTCAAGTTAAACAGGACTTTTATTTTGACGGGTTGCCGAGTAAAGTTCTGTGTGTATATGATATGACTAGTTTTACTCAAATGAAATGGTAAAATGCTGGTTTTGATCAGTTTTGGAGATATTGTTGATGTATTTATGTCTTCATTGAGACGTCAGACGCTGAAATCACGCGCTCTGTGTATGTAGTAAACAAAACCCTGCTCCATTCACACAGAGACACATGCAGGATTCAGATTCACATCAGATACTAGTCCAGATCACCATTTGATTTAAGACCTGCTTTTGATTAATGCATCCAAACTTTGACAAACTCCGTGACATTAGACTATAAATACAGTTGTTATGACTGGATTCCGTCCGTGTTTACTGCATCATGGAAACCCTACTGTAGTTTCATATCATTAGACATAATTAAGGCATCAATACAAGCCTTGGATAGAGTGTGGTGTGTTTTACCTTTCTGTGACTCGTGCAGCTGCAGTTTCTCCTGATGATCCCATCCCACCGCAGACTTATCCTGACGGTCCGTCTGAACACCAAACTTCCCTCCGAAGCCCTTGACATAGTCTTACACAAACCAGAAAAACCACAGAGTCACCGTGTGACTGTGACAGTAACTATGAATCTAAAACAGAACAATCTGACATCCATGAAGAGAATTAGAATTATTATTAGCGGTATTACCCCAATCTTCTGTTCTAAAGAGGACAAAAACACTAATCTTCTATACATCTGTACTGCTAAACTAAAGTCAAACAGTGAGGTATAAAGCTGTGAGACAAACCTTTCTGAGACTCGTGTTTCTCAGTCTTTCCCTGGTACTCGAAGCCCACGGCGCTCTTGTCCACTTTATCCGTCTCCACTCCAAATTTGCCACCAAAGCCTTTGGTGTAATCTGCAGATTTAAGAGGCGGAAAAATTAATAACACAATCCCGATCGGGTTTATTGTGAGTCATTGAATATCTGCCGATTCTGAGACCCGATCCGATATTTGTATTTTCCTGCACATTTTAAGTGCATTAAAGTTATTAAAATCAATACAATCTTTACAGGGATGTGCAGAGACTTTAGGCCATTGCACACAGAGTACGAATTTTTCGATTGTCAAGTTCATCCACTTCGTCTCGCAGCACAGAGCACTGTATATAGATCCTTGCACACTGAGTTCACAGAAATTGGTGGTCTTCGTTTTAATATGTGGCTCTAGTATCGCTAGCAAAGCATCACATTAAGCCACTGACGTCCTGAAGTACACTATGAATCCCGTGATAATCCCGCTGCTCCTTAATAAGGAGAGGAACTCTCCGTCCTCTCTATATTATAGGATTGGATGGACCCAGTATATTTTTATATCATTTCATATAGTTAAAATCACGTAAAGAGTGCCGTTTTTTTCTTCAAAAATAAACATGATTACAAACGTGATACTGATTTTACACAAAAGTTCAATAAACAATAAGTTAATATTAAGAGAGTTATGTTTTAGACACAATATTGCTCTATTTCTCCAACACAAAATGATCCAAACACAGCTACAGCACTGTTTAGTGTCTCTGAGCAACATGACAGTGATTCGTTCCTGAATGAATCAATCGTTTAAATGATTCGGTTCAGTCACAATGATTCGGTTCAGTCACAATGACTCGGTTCAGTCACAATGATTCGGTTCAGTCACAATGACTCGGTTCAGTCACAATGATTCGGTTCATTCGCAGTGACTCACTTGTTAACAGTGACCTGCTGCCACCTGCTGGCGGTTTTAATTTCACATTTAAAGTCTATTTTCATTTTTAAAATACTTTCAAATATCAGTTTTCAATGTTTTGTTTAAAATATCAAAACATGCATTTGTAAGTGCAGGTTAAAGCACTACTTGTCCCTCTGAGCTGCATTAAACTGTAAATATGCCACTTTAGATGCAAATTCTGCAAAGATTAATTTTGTTGATACTGGTTTAATTTGTTTGGTAACAGCCTGAATGTCTTATTATTCTAATTGACTGATTAAATGTAACGATTTGACTCAAAAGATGCACAAAAAAAGGATTTATTAAAAGGTAAAAATGCCCATAAAAGGTAAAAATCAATTTAAATTTATATGAAAAGATTAGTGACCACACAGAATATGAAGAATATCAAAAACTGCAGCTGTCTACGGTAGTCAGATATCAGGAAAATAACTCAAAATATCGTCATCGAAAAAAATCCCCAAATTGTTTTTTTCAATATCGCACACCACTGATGCTCAGAGATGTCTGTGAGGTCAAACGCACCTTTCTGTGACTCGTGCTTCTCCGTTTTCCCCTGATAATCAAAGCCAACAGCACTCTGGTCCACGCGATCCGCCTGCACGCCGTAGCGGCCCCCGAACCCGGCGGCGTAGTCTGAAACAACACGACTTACCACATCACACAGTGAACCCTGGAAACTTAGTGAATCTTAAAGACTGAAAGAGAGAGGCACCTTTCTGCGAGGTGTGTTTTTCGGTTTTTCCGGCGTACTCAAAGCCCATGGCAGACTGTAGGAAAACACCACATCACTGAGTGTGAACATGACCACTCAACCGTCCGCTGAAGACCTGAGGCCGGTTGCACCAGCTGTACATAAGCTACAACTTAGCCTAGCTTTGACGTAAATGGGCACTAAGTTACAACTTACTAAATATTTGTTCGTTGCACCATTACACTTAGTTGAAGTGTAACTCTACGTATAAGCTAAATATTTACAGAAGCGCCTGGTCAGGAGTAAAACAGCAGACTGAGTGAACTTAGAACTGGACGATATGGACAAAATTTATATCACGATATTTTTTTAATTTCAGTCGATACGATATAATTCCGATATCGATATGAACACTTAAAAAAAGCCTTATAAAAACTGCCAAGAATGCCCATAACAGATGTCTGTACCTAAAAACTTATGAAAAATGAATTTGCCAAGTCTATAAACTCCTCCTATTAAACTATATAATATTTTAGGTGGGGGGGAAACAACACAAATAAATTAATGTTCACCTTTTATATGTATTTAGCCGTCATACAAACAAGAAATGCGAAATCACTGTCAAATAAACATCTCACTCACCTTATTAATATTAATATTTTTAACTTCAAACTATAGGCTAACATACACGACCAGTCAGAAGTGTTTGAACAGTAAGAGTTTTAATGTTTTTTAAAGAAGTCTCTTCTGCTCAGCAAGCCTGTGTTTATTCGATCCAAAATACAGCAAAACAGTAATATTTTGAAATATTTACTATTTAAAATAACTGTTTTTGTCACAGTCGAAGCTCCCGAACCACTCCCTCCGCACCACCAGAGGGAGCCTTCCCCGGAATATTAACTCTCATTCGGACTCAGTTTCCCATCAGTCCTCATACCTGGGCCTGATTGCATTGCAACACCTGCACCTCATCACACACACATATAAGCAGCACACTTCCACACACTCATCGCGAAGTCTTGATATTGCCCCGGCTGTCACTTCTGAGCGTTCATACCCGTGTTACAGGGCTCCAAACAAAAAAATCGAGTAAGGAGCCATTGGCTCCTAGAAGAGAAAAACTTAGGTGCCAAATTATTTTTTTAGGTGCCGCAGAATAAGTGTTTTATTTTATTATTATCATTTTTTTTTTTCCTACATTTTAACATTTCAATCATTCTGTCGTGTTTATGTGTCAACTTTTCTTGACTTTATCAGCATTTTAATCCATCTTGTAGATGATCAGGTCGACCTGGGAACTAAGGTTCACTTAAAGTGGGAACTAAATGTCTTTTCCAACTTGAAATATACAGTCACAAAGAATTGTTCGTTACACAGAATCTGTACCAATATCATGGATCATAAGCATCACTTGGCCACTGAGTGTAGTTTGGGCTCCTCAGTGCATCCTATAAATGTTGTCATGTCTTTCACACATTCAGTCTGTTTTTCTTCATTAGTAAAATGCAATTTTAGGAGGAGTTGAATCATGTAGACAGCAGATTAAGTAAAAATATTAACATGCAATAAATATAGCTAAATGCTCCTCTTTATAGTTATTATTCTAGCTAACTGATGAGCTTATGGACACTGAGTGGATATTCTGAGGTAAATGTATTATTACAATGCAATGTTTACAAGCTTTACACGTTTTCCTCAGTTTGAAACACTGAATGAGCTTTTACATGAAACATTTCAGTAAGTTGTACTGTAGGCTCTCTTATAAAATAGCCTACCTTTTGATGTTAAATCATGTTCATTTCGTACTATAGTAGTACATAGAAAGATATAATGGGTTCACTTGCTGCTTTAACTGAGGCGCTAAAGAGATCGCGCCTGCCGCATTAAGCCTGTTATACTCTCCGCGCGCGCAATCCGGAGCATACACGGACAGCGTGGACGCGGACTACTTGTATTTATACTAACGAGAGTGTACGCTGGAGGTCCGCATTAAAGAGCGCCAAAACCGTATTGTTTGAATTTCGTTATGAATTTGGCATCATTTTAAAGCTTATATTTTGTTTATTAAAAAGTAACAAAGCACAAAGCTTTTTGCGATTACTGGATGGCAAGTGTGCTTCAAATAACCAACATGAAGTCCTCGCATTAACAGAACACATAGACTAAGATCTCGATAAGAAGAAGCCATATTAGTAATGATTATAAACGAGAATTGTTGACAATATTGCCAGTATCCACAGAGCTGACAGCGTTACCTGTTGAAGTTTGTTCAAGTTGTGCACGAAATAGACACGGCTTTTCTGCACTTGCACGTCTCCATCATTTCTATCTCTCTCGCGCTGCACAACTGAGCTGTGTTCAGCAGACTGTGTGCGTCAGCGCTGCTGTGCGGCAGAGACCAGGACTGTTCGAAACTTTTTGCCACTAAAACTTTGATGCGTATCGTCTTTAATTTTTTTTCTTTAAAGTTTAATACGTGAACAAAGCAAAAGATGTGATCGCACAACAATCAGGAAAAAAGTCCTTACATGCAAATTTTTATGTCATAACATGTAAATATATATAGTCGCCAGTGGCGACCTCAGCAAAAACTTCACTCGCAAATTAATATTTTTGGTCGCAAATGCGACCGTTTTAGTCGCAGTTTGGAGCCCTGTGTTAGATTTCCTGTTTATTACCTCTGCCTTGATTCTCGACTCTGTGATTCCTCTCTGGTTACCCCGACTCGGACTGTTTACCTGGACTCTGATAATTGCCGCCTGCCCCGAACTCTGCCTGTTGATATCACTACGTCTCTGCCTTATCTACGCTGTTTCCACTGCTGGTGATTGACCCTGTTCTGTTTTGACGATTCTAAATAAACCAAGCTGCAAATGGATCCTTCTCTGTCTAATGTTTCACAACAGTTTTCTATTTGAAAATATGTTAAAATATTAACTCCTCACACATCAGTGTATCCATGGAAATGCTCCCTCCTACCTTAAAGAACGCCCCCCCTGAACATCTGAGGGCTTCACAAATGACTGATGGTTTTTTTTAAAAAGGGTCTTTTAATTTTTATGTTTCTTTTAGTGCTTAAATTGTGTTAATCTTAGTTGGTAGTTGTTTTTAATTGAGTTTCTTAATTGCTTAATTAACTGTTTTATTTTATTATGACACTTTTGTAGCACTTTGAGATTTTCTTTAAAATGTAAAGTGCTTTATAAATAAAATGTATTATTATTATTAAAATGTAAGTTATTCCTGTGATTTCAAAGCTGTATTTTCAGCATTATTACTCCAGTCACATGATCTTCAGAAATCATTCTGATATGCTGATTTGCTGCTCAAAAACATTATTATGTTGAAAACAGCGGAGCATAATTTTTTTTCACGTTTCTTTGATGAATAGAAAGTTCAGAAGAACAGCGTTTATCTGAAATAGAAATCTTTTGTAACATTATAAATGTATTTTTATCAATTTAAAGCATCCTTGCTAAATAAAAGTATTAATTTCTATAATTTCTGAATTATAGAATTCAACAAAAGAAAAAATATATATATTGACTTCAAGTGAGTTGCTGCAGAAAACAAAAAAAAATTGAGCAACAACAAAAACATGTTGCTGGAGACGACTTATTATTGAAAGTGCAATCTGATTGTCTGCCAGCAGGAGGCGCTGTGAGAGCGGTCACTAGCGGTTTCCACGGTAACGGCTGTGATCTAAGCAGCTCCGCTCATGAACGCTACTTTATCAGATAAAATGAAAACGCCATAAAAACTATTCTGAAGACAGTCAGCGATGCATTCATATAAATCACCCGCGACGCGTTTTGATTCAACGTTTTGAGTGCTCATGTGTATTCAACGAAGTCAAACGCCACAAATAAATCAATGTATGGGAAACACGGGTAATGTATATCGAAATATCGGAAATTCCGTTATTGAAAAAAATTATTTCGCGATACATATTGATATTGAATTATTGTCCAGCCCTAAGTGAACTGCATCAATATGCTCTTCTTTTACCCGACAACCTTCAATGCTTTAGGCATATATGATGCTGCTGACATTTACACTCACGTACATATTAATAGAGAGAGAATATGAATAAACGTACTTTGTTCAACACCCCATCTACAGTGTGCTTCGCTCCGTGTTGCGCATGTCAGATGAAATAAACAAATGGCATGTGTTTGTACAGTGTACAGACATGCATTGCTAAATCACACTGTAGATGGGGTGTTGAATAAAGTACGTTTATTCATATTCTCTCTCTATTAATATGTACGTGAGTGTAAATGTCAGCAGCATCATATATGCCTAAAGGATTGAAGGTTGTCGGGTAAAAGAGCCATTTGTTTTTTTTCTTTCAGTATTTATTTATCCTTATTTCAATTAGTTTCTGAATGTTATTTACATATAAAATAGCTTACATATAGACTGTTATTAATGTCGTTTTTAATGTAAACTTGTTTTTACCGTTACTATACGAGAGGCAAAAGAAGTTAGAATGAAGGATGAATTAAAATTCATAGTTCTGCTCGCGTATTTGAAGGTTTCTATTGGATGATTTAGGGTAAACGTGATATTACGCGACTACGCATTACTTTACGGAGCGCTTACGAACAACTGGTGCAACCAAATAATGTATAGATTTAGTTACAAACTAGCTAGTAGTTACTAAGCCTCTAGTGTGGACGTATCGTTCTAATTTGTGTAAGAACTTACGAATGGCTGGTGCAACCCTACCCTGAAGATTTACCTGGTCAACACGGTCAGCTTCCACGCCGAATTTACCTCCGAAGCCCTTGGAGGTGTCCGTCTGGGAGCAGTGTTTGGACAGCTTGCTCTGATACTCGTGTCCCACGGCAGACTGCACATAAAACACACTTCAGTTCTGATGAATATAATGAAAGAGATGTGGTCTGCACTGTAATATCGACATCATATACATCTATGGGATTTTCATGCACAAAATTGCATTGATATATGTGACCATGGAACACAAAACCAGTCATAAGGGTCAATTTTTCGAAATTGAGATTCATCATCTGAATAAATATGTTTCCACTGATGTATGGTTTGTTATGATAGGACAATATTTGAAAATCTGAGGGTGCAAAAAAATCTAAATATTGAGAAAATCACCTTTAAAGTTGTTCAAATGAAGTTCTTAGCAATGCATATTACTAATCAAAAATTAAGTTTTGATATATTTATGATAGGAAATTTACTAAATATCTTCATGGAACATGATCTTTACTTAATATCATAATGATTTTTGGCATAAAATAAAAATGTATAATTTTGACCCATACAATGTATTGTATACAAATACACCCCAGCGACTTAAGACTGGTTTTGTGCTGCAGAGACACATATTGTGGTATAATCGTAATCTCTAATAGTATAGAGGCTTATAAAGAAAATGGATCGACCAACTTTAATGTGTTTAATGCATGAGGTAAGAATTGTTTTTGAAGAAACAACAAAAACAGCAAATCTTTTATGCAACCAACTGCTCAAATCTGACAAAGTTAAAAGCTTTTAGAAACATGGTTCATTATTTTCCTGAACTTTTCTCATTCTGAGTGAATTGAACCAAGTGTTTTAAAAGATCAATCGGCAGATATAATCAAATATAGCACAATTTCTCCTTTAAACTTTGGCTGATTTTCACCACATTTCAATTTGATGATGCTTCGTCCAGTTGATGGGCTTCATTAGTACCACGACTTCCACCAGACGGAAGAAATTTACCAATAACTTGGTAAAAAAACAAGTGACACTCTACTCAATATTGGCACAGATGTACCAGGATTTTTAATATCACCAGCAGGCAGAAGCTAAAACAGATCCTCTTCATTATGAACATGAAGGATTCTCTTATTATGAGTTTAGCACATAAACTCATGGAGTCTCTGGGAAGAATTATACATCACAGCACATGATAAAACAGGCACTTTGAACAAACACATCACTGTAAGAGTGAGCGACGGCGTCAGAGAAGTGAGTTATAAGCGTCTTGCCTTATCCATGCGATCCTGCTGCAATCCAAACTTTCCTCCGTAACCGTGAGACGCTTTGGGCATGTGCTCCAGCTCCTTCTGCTTCAGCTCGCTGTGTTCAGACGACACCCGCTCACGCAGCTTATGAATACTGAGAAACATAAGGAGGGAGATATATTCTGTGAAATATCATTACCATGTTCACGAAGAAAGCTGGGGCCAGTATTAAGAGCTCGTCTGACCAACTAGTAGAGCTCTATGATGTCTGTGATGCAGAAAACACGGACGGAATCCAGTCATAAACACTGAATTTACAGTTTAACGTCACGGAGTTTGTCAAAGTTTGGATGCATTAATCAAAAGCAGGTCTTAAATCAAATGGTGATCTGGACTAGTATCTGATGTGAATCTGAATCCTGCATGTGTCTCTGTGTGAATGGAGCAGGGTTTTGTTTACTACATACACAGAGCGCGTGATTTCAGCGTCTGACGTCTCAATGAAGACATAAATACATCAACAATATCTCCAAAACTGATCAAAACCAGCATTTTACCATTTCATTTGAGTAAAACTAGTCATATCATATACACACAGAACTTTACTCGGCAACCCGTCAAAATAAAAGTCCGGTTTAACTTAAAGACATTGTGTCAGAAATAGCTTTATTACTATTATTTACTAGAATGTACGTCATACTACTGTTGAAAAATAATAACACTTTATTTTTTAAGAAATAATCACTAAATGTTTTAATTTTAATAGTAAATCCCTTTATTTGCCAAAAATGTAAATGTTTAATTTTCATTAATTAAAATATAAATTAAATCAATGTTTTATGGCTTCATCTGATAATCAGTAAAATTTAAATACACAACACATAATTTCTGAGGGGTGGGGGGGGGGTTCATAAGCTACTGTAAGAATAAATAAAAATAGTTTGTATGCATTCAAATAATTAGATGCTAAAACACAGAATTTGGTAACAATAAAACATAAGGTGAGAAAAAAATTCAACATTTCATACGGCCCTAAACATGTCATTTTTAGTTACGCTTTTAATAAATTCATGTTAAATTGTATAAGGTTCATGATTTTCATTAATTAGGCATGCTTTTTGATTAATACAATTTAATTTGAGCATTAAAAAGGAGTCCAGAAAAATTAAAATGAAAAAAAATTAATTTAGAAAAAATTAAACGGAATTCATAAAGCCCTAAACTAGGGTTTATAAGTCTTATTTTTCAATTCAAATTAGACCAATCTACTTTTTTATGTAACTGACTGAAAAAATCAATAAATAAATTGTGACCAGTCCTAAAGAAAAAACCTACTAACTTGTAAAACCAGTCCAGGCAGTTTATGACCAATCTGTCACTGGTCTAATATCAAGAAAATTGTTTCATTAATATTATATTTGTCTCTTAACTTTCAGAAATATTGTATATACACATTGCTGTTCAATTGTTTGGGATCTGTATGATTTTTTTATGTTTATTAAAGAAGTTTCTTCTGCTCAAGACTGCATTTATTTGATTAAAAACTGTAATATTGTGAAATGTTTGCAATTTAAAATAGCCGTTTTCTATTTTTATTATACTTTAAAATATAATTCATCAAGTCTTCAGAGTCACATGATTCTAATAAGATAATATTTACAGTAAATATTACTGCTTAATATTTTTTTTTTGGAACCGGTGATATTTTTTCAGGATTATTTGATGAATAACATTAAAAAGAACAGCATTTATTAAAAATAGCATTTTTTTTCTTTATTAATTTGAAAGAAATTCATATTTTATCCTGCAAGCATGTATTAAAATTGATAAAAAAGTAAGACTTATATTGTTATAAAAGATTTCAGTAACACTTTACAACAAGGTGTCATTTATTAACATTAGATAACGTATTAAACATGAACAATGCATTTATTACACTATTTATTAATGTTAGTTTATTAAAACCACAACTTGTGATTTAATAACGCATTAGTAAATATTGAAATTAACTAAGATTAATAAATACTGTAGAAGTATTGTTCATTCTTAGTGCATGTTTACTAATGTTGTTAACTAATGAACTTTATTGTAAAGTCTTACAAGATTTATATTTTGAAAAAAACATTATTATTTTTTTTAACCCTTGTGCATCAATTTAAAAAAATCAAAAAACTGTAATAAAAATGTGAAGCTTGGGAGCACAGAGTTAAGTTTGGTCTCGTGTTAAAGACCCATGGCGGATTATTGTTTAAAAGTTTAAAAAGTGAATCCAAAAAAAAAGTATACAGGTTTAAGTTTATGAAAATGATTTATGAACAATATTTTATATAAAATACATATTTTATGAAACATGTTGAACTCTAAACCTGCTAGAAAATCAAAGCCATAAATCTAAACAAGTTGTGTTCCAAATTTGAGGTTGATATCTCAAAACAGTAGCTTAAGTGAGATATTGTTTGGGTGCAGTACCACATTTTCTCCATTAGATGCAGCAAAACTCTGCTGGAGCTCACAGTGCTTGATTTATGATTTACAGTAGAGTTCATCTCTCAAATATTACAAGAACACACACACACACACTCTCTCACACACACACACTCTCTCACACACACTCTCTCACACACACACACTCACTCACACACTCACTCACACTCACACACACTCACACACACACTCACACACACTCACACACACTCACACACTCTCACACACTCTCACTCACACTCTCACACACTCACACTCTCACTCACACACACACACTCACTCTCTCTCACACACACACACACACACACACACACACACACACACGCACAATTATAGCTGCATTATTAATCCAGTTGTCTCTATAATATCCAGAAGCAGAAAACTGGAATAAAGCGAGTATTTGCTTTATAGACCAAACCTGAAAAAAATAGCATCATCTGGTAAAAAATAGTAAAAAATAAAAATCTGAAGCCTTGCCAACAGAATCAAAGCCTATTAACAAAAATTGCATAATTTTACAGTTAAACGGCACTGCGATTAAAAATATCAGTTTTAATGGGTTTCAATGAGGACATTTTTGTCCAAAAGGCACTGAGTGTTTCACTTTTGTGTACCTAGTGTAAAATACATTTATTAAAGGAAATGAGGGTGGAATATTAAAATCTCAAAAATATACACCTGAGCCAAAATTTATGCAGTTAGCATTAACACAGGCAACATTATCAAAAAAACTAAACTAAACTGGACAAAAGGGTGCACAAGGGTTAATAGTTGATATGGAAGCTGACTAACTTGATGTGTTCCTGATGGCCAGAGCCGGCCACAGTCTTGGCACCCCAACGCTGCTCCTTCTCTGATACGTCATTCTGGCATTCGGTGGAAAAAGAGACGCATCGGTGGAGAAAAACCACAGAAACGAGAATAGGGAAACATAAATGCTGAAATTTGTATGAATTTGCATAAAGAGGTATGTGCAAATATTCACTAGACACGCTGAATTGAACAGACTGTGATTAGCTAACAGTTTGCAACTTTAAAAAAAAAAACATTATAATATTTCACTGCATGCATTTTCATCTACATCGACTGATAAAAACACTTAACCTCTTAAGACCCGAGAAAAAAGTTTTAGGAAAAAAATAGATTTTTCCATGTTTAGAGCATTAAAAATAATGTTTAAAAAAAAAAAGTAAAAATTATATTTCATTCATAAGTTATGCTATGACATCGGGACTCAAACTCTTTAAAAATAATAAGACATGAATGAACATAAATAAGCAAATACAATTGATTTAATAAATCACCAATGCATTTTTAGTTTAAGATTTTGTTTTTACCAAACTTTGTATAAAGATGATTCTCAATTATGTTATAACATAATAATTATATATTTTCAATGGCCATAAACGGGTTTTCTCATTATATACAATGCATCTATAAACTAAATCTAATTTGCATATTAATGTGTTTTTGTGAAGTGTAATAATGGGAGTAATAACTGACATGATTTTCATAATAATATATAATATTTCATATAATATTTATTAATTTGTTATGTCTCCCAAAATGCATAATAAACATGCTTTTAGTCCCGGTGTGTGTATGAAATCAACCCGTTTCATAACAGAGTCATATCTTGATTTGAAACCCATAACATTTTCCTGAGATGTTGATTTATGACACACAGTTTAATAATTAGATTTAATATCATATTTCCATAGGAGTGTCACTAAATTAATATCAGACATATCTGAAGAGCAAAGAGAGGGTGTGGTCATAATGAAACATCCAATAGTATCTCTGTAAAGCCTTGAATGTGTTCTGTACACGACTCTGTGGCGTGTAACGTCTCAGAGAAATACACTACTATATAATATCCTCATATGAGGCCGCAGGGTCTTAAGAGGTTAATGCATGAATGAGCATGTCTTGAGAAGTGATGCAGTGTTTGTAACCTCAAAGTCCGGGTCAGTTTCCCAATCATCTCCTCCATCATCCACCGACACAGAGACGGACTGACCTGCGGCTGCCTTCCACATCTGACCAACACAAAACACCATTAAATCATCCCAATGTACCACACATGTGTCCCTGGAGCACAAAAGCAGTCATAAGTAACACAGGTATATTTGTAGCAATCAGAGATGGAAACTCGAGTCAGAGACATGGACTCGAGTCGCACTTAAGTCGCATAAATAAAGACTCGAGACTTGACTTGGACTCGTGACTCGTGAGACTCGTAAAAAACGAGTCATGTGGTATAGGAGTTTATATGAATGTATCTCTGAGGGAAACCGGCTGTCTTAAAAAAAGTTTAGATGGTATTTTCTTTTCATCTTGCCTCCGTGTAATGCATATTAGTGTTCATAACCGCAGCTGCTTTGTTTACAGTGGAAACCAAGGAAACGATGTTTAATTGATGTTCAAGCGCCACCCGCTGGCAGAGAGTGAATCTGCATTAATTCAGCCTGTGCGGTTTGGTTTCGTACAGATGGTTTATGTAGAATAGTTTCACAAAACTAAAGTCAGACCATTTTGTATTTGCTTCAAATTTCGAAATTATACAATTCAATTTAGATTAGAAACTGCTCGTGCTGGATGTACAGGTACATCTCAGAAAATTAGAATATGGTGAAAAAGATCATTTTTTCTAGTAACTTATTTTTAAAAAGTGAAACTTTCAAATATTTTAGATTCATTACATGTAAAGTAAAACACTTCAAAAGTTTTTTTGTTTTAATTTTGATGATTAGAGCTTACAGCTAATGAAAGTCAAAAATCAGTATCTCAAAATATTTACATTTGAGTTTCAATAAATAACCATCCATACAGTATAAATTCTGGGTATCTCTTGTTCTTTGAAACACAATAATGGGGTGTACATGAGATGATTACATGAGATGTACCTGCATGCAGCTCTTTGTTTGGATTGAGTTGTTTCAAACACAGTGGATGCCTCATTTTAAATTGAAAAAGAGCACAAAGCCTTAGTTTGTTTATATGAGATTTATTTAATTTGTGTAATTAATTTGATTAATTGGGGTTTGTTTTAAAATGTTGTTTTGTTGTTTGACATTTCAATTTTACAAAGAAATGTGCTGCATTTGATCTGACAATTAATAAATGGACACCTTTTCATTTCTAATTTGTCTTAAATTTTGTTCAAGTTTTTTTTGTCGTTGTTGAAAATCATATCGTGAAATCAGTATTTCAAAACTGATTTAGCCTCAATAACTAGCTGAAAGAACTGTTGCTAATAAATAGAACAAAGACTCGAGACGTGACTTGGACCTCAGAGACTTGTGAACATGTCTGGTAGCAATAGACAACAATACATTGTATGGGTCAAAATTATTGATTTTTCTGTTATGCCAAAAATCATTAGGATATTTAGTAAATTTCCTACCGTAAATATATCAAAACTTAATTATTGATTAGTAATATGCGTTGCTAAGTCTTCATTTGAACAACTTTAAAGATGATTTTCTCAATATTTAGATTTTTTTGCACCCTCAGATTCCAGATTTACAAATATTGTCCGATCATAACAAACCATACATCAATGCAAAGCTATTTATTCAGCTTTCAGATGATCCATAAATCTCTAATTTCACAAAATTGACCCTTATGACTGTTTTTGTGCTCCAGATCCACACTTGCACGATCACTATCTAGGTATCAGTCCTATAGTGGACTCGCTCTGTAGGGAAGACGCCTATCTAGGTATCAGTCCTATAGTGAGCTCGCTCTGTAGGGAAGACGCCTATCTAGGTATCAGTCCTATAGTGAGCTCGCTCTGTAGGGAAGACGCCTATCTAGGTATCAGTCCTATAGTGAGCTCGCTCTGTAGGGAAGACGCCTATCTAGGTATCAGTCCTATAGTGAGCTCGCTCTGTAGGGAAGACGCCTATCTAGGTATCAGTCCTATAGTGAACTCGCTCTGTAGGGAAGACGCCTATCTAGGTATCAGTCCTATAGTGAGCTCGCTCTGTAGGGAAGACGCCTATCTAGGTATCAGTCCTATAGTGGACTCGCTCTGTAGGGAAGACGCCTATCTAGGTATCAGTCCTATAGTGAACTCGCTCTGTAGGGAAGACGCCTATCTAGGTATCAGTCCTATAGTGAGCTCGCTCTGTAGGGAAGACGCCTATCTAGGTATCAGTCCTATAGTGAGCTCGCTCTGTAGGGAAGACGCCTATCTAGGTATCAGTCCTATAGTGAACTCGCTCTGTAGGGAAGACGCCTATCTAGGTATCAGTCCTATAGTGAGCTCGCTCTGTAGGGAAGACGCCTATCTAGGTATCAGTGCTATAGCGGACTCGCTCTGTAGGGAAGACGCCTATCTAGGTATCAGTCCTATAGTGAACTCGCTCTGTAGGGAAGACGCCTATCTAGGTATCAGTGCTATAGCGGACTCGCTCTGTAGGGAAGACGCCTATCTAGGTATCAGTCCTATAGTGAACTCGCTCTGTAGGGAAGACGCCTATCTAGGTATCAGTCCTATAGTGAACTCGCTCTGTAGGGAAGACGCCTATCTAGGTATCAGTCCTATAGCGGACTCGCTCTGTAGGGAAGACGCCTATCTAGGTATCAGTCCTATAGTGAGCTCGCTCTGTAGGGAAGACGCCTATCTAGGTAACTTATCAGTCCTATAGTGAGCTCGCTCTGTAGGGAAGACGCCTATCTAGGTATCAGTCCTATAGCGGACTCGCTCTGTAGGGAAGACGCCTATCTAGGTATCAGTCCTATAGTGAGCTCGCTCTGTAGGGAAGACGCCTATCTAGGTAACTTATCAGTCCTATAGCGGACTCGCTCTGTAGGGAAGACGCCTATCTAGGTATCAGTCCTATAGTGAGCTCGCTCTGTAGGGAAGACGCCTATCTAGGCCAGTAAGTTAAACACCAAACACGTCAGTTGGACCTAGTTAGTCAACATCTCTTTACTACTGAATTAATGCTAATTAACGCGATATGTGAATGAACACGTCTTGTGTGTGTACACACACAATACACACAAACAAGATTAATTAGACACGTCATATACGACACTAATACAAACAAACGAGCAAAAATAAAGCGTTTTGCTAATAAATATACGCTAGTGTTATTGATGCGCTCGCGGTTTCGCCTATTAAAACGTATAAAATCACGGCTTTACACTTACTGTGCACTTCGATGTCCTCTTTAATGCACGCGTTATTGAAGTGAATAACGCTAATAGAGAATATTATAATAATAGTTATGAAGAGAAAAGTCGTCCGCGTTCCTGGCCACAGTCTTCCGCTTCCCGCTTCCTGCTCCAGACCGCACCACCTGAGCTGGGAGCGGGGGGAGCGCCGGGTGTTTCACGGCGGCACGGACACTGTGGGGTTACTATCATTGACAGTATTGTTATTATGTATTGTAAATTTATTTGAGATCATAAAATGATGATCTGATTCATGTTCAGGGTAAGATAGGCCAAGCATACCTGAGAAATCTGGTCTCCGGATAGCAGCGTTACGCAATTTCCCCTCATCACGTAATAGTACGACCGGACTGTGCCATATATTGCATGAGTATAATGCATTGAGGGGGGGGAGGGGGGGGTAGACTCATATGTTTTGAGTTTATATCTCACAATTATGAGAAAAAAATCATAATTGTGAAATAAAAAAATCTCAATTACATTTTTGTTATTATTCAGTGGCGGAAACGGGCTTCCAAAGGAATTATTTACTGTTTAAATTATTTAAATTTAATTTATAAGTTATTTTAAGCTCTTAATCCTAAACAAAACCATTTATATTTAAGTCACTATTTTTCAAAGCGAATATAAAATCGTTTCTGTGGATGTCCGAGACTAACTTTTCATTACAAATTAAAATATATATTTTTATATATATTAGCTACCTTGTGAAAAAGAAAAGAGCTTCAGTAAAATAGTACAAAAATAATTTAGGCCTACATAAAAATAATTTATAATATATACAGTATAATACACTTTACTATGGTTCGGGAAGGCGCCGCCATATTCTGTCTGTTTCCATGGTTACTTCTCATTCTCTATACAGATAACTGCTTATCTTTTCTAATCTAATCTCTAGTAGCTTATGAACAGTTTTATAGCATTTAATTAAAATGCTGGTTTAATGTACTAAGACAGTGATGCTAGAAGAGCCAGAATATTAACGCGACATGTTTAAACGTTATGCGTTTTCCTCTTTTAAACCGTAATGTAGAAAGCGCTTATGGATGTTCATATTTTGGGCTCAGCTGTTTTCTGCACATATTATGATTTATTAGTAAGTTCTGTACAGAATTTGGTCTGTATATCACTGTTTCGGTGCATTAAGCATGTTCTTATGAGAGGAAAATGCTTAATGTAAATAAACATGTTTGAGCTGCGTATCTGCACATAGCTTTACGATTTAGTCTTTATCACTGTCTTGGTACAGGGATAGGTCACTTTGAAATTAAAATGTGGTATCTATCAGCTTACCCCAAGGGCATCCAAGATGTAGGTGTTTTTTTTTTTCTTCAGTAGATCCAATTTTGATGTTTTTAGGTCAAACCGTTCTAGTCTGTCAGTCATATAATGGCAGGTATAGGTCACTGTCTCTATAAGAGGGAAAAAGAACATGCACAGAGAAATCCAAATTAAACAATTCCCCATCGTAACTACACATTGATGGCCTAAGACACGAAACGAGCGGTTTGTGTGAGAAAACAAACAGTATTTATATCGTTTTTTACCTCTTGTACACAACCATGTCCAAGTGATCTGAGTGCACACACACATCCGGTGTGTGACGTGTGTGTGCGCGCGCTCTGGCTCACGCTACATTCACACGGGGCGTCGACGCTTGACGGAGGGCGTGTCTGAAGCGTGGTGCTGACGCAACTTTTCAAGCGCCAACGGAGGCGTCAGCCAATCAGATCGCCTCATGCAAATACCCAATCCCGTTCATGCAACACCAGAGAAGTATGTGATTGGTTGTTGTAACTATGACGGCGCGTCATAATGTTTATTCAATTAGTTTTTTGGTTATTATGTGTGAATAAAGATGATTTAGTTGTTTCAGTTTGTTATCGCCTAATACAATAGTTTTAAACAAGTTTTTGACTGGTGGTCTAATACATTTGTTAAGCACTGTATATAGCCAGGGGCGCAGAATTATGCGGGGGGGCGCTAGGGACGTGTCCCTACCAATATCCAGCCACTACCAAACTGTCCCTAGCAATATTTTTATCAAATGATTAAACATATGTATATGTTTTTGTCATTTCAGACGCATCTGAAATGTCATATCATTGATATTACCTAACAAGTTAAAGTAAATATGTTAGAAAACTGCGCATTTAATACATGTGCGACATGTCGTCGCACACCGGACGAGAAGTGCAGCGCTCACAGGTACAACTCACAGGTATTGCACCTAATTCAGTCCAAAGCAGTTCATATAAAATCCCACTTCAGAATTAAAATTATGATTTTTTTTTCAGAAAACAAGACATAATATCTTAACTCATTTTACTTGTAAAGTAAATGCATCTTGATTCAAGAGTGTTTAGATATTTATACTAGAAAACAAGACAAAAATACTAAGTAAGAAAATCATATTTTGAGTTTTCAGACACTTAATTGCACGTACATTGTAAATTTGGTATAGTTTAAATTTATATTAAATACAATTAGATTAACATCAAAGTGCTTTTGACCCACTTAAATAGGACTTAGTGTAAGCATGAAATAAAAATTACATTTCTGATTTGAAGCACACTAAGTGCACATTCAATACAGTTAAGGGCACTTCTTTTCTCAGAAGATTTGACCACAGATTTCAAATAGTTTCATTTTATTTCTTTGGTCTGTGGTCTGGGTCCCAGTAGACATTACATGCATTTATCATGAAACTACTGTCAATCCATGTTGATTTTGACCACAAACAATGCACTGTAGTCAAAGTCAAAGTCAGCTTTATTGTGAATTCTGCCACATGTACCGTACATACATACAGAGAATTGAAATTGCATTACTCTCTTACTCCCTGGTTCATACAGATAGCACTAAACACTAACAGTAGAATGCACAAATATACAAATAAGGACATGTAGAAAAAATAAAAATAATAATAATAATAATAATAAATAGATAAAGTGGCATAAGGCACATGGTAAATAGTGCAAACCAGTGAAATACACAGACAGTGCAGAATATGAATGGTGTAGTGCAAAGAGCTTATTAAGTCTATTCTATTAAAGTGACAAAAAGAGCAGTCTATATTCAGACTGTCAGAAGAGGTACAATGCAGTCAACAACAAAGCAAAAATACAAATTGGCGCAGAACTGATTAGCAATACTGGACCATAACTGCATGCAGTGTACATGCTATGATCTGTTAACATGGGCAGTGAAAAATATAGATCAAGTGTGGAAGTCTCTGAACCAATATTTCTTCAGTATTCATATTGTCAGTTAAAAAAAAAAGTCCAAGCATAAAGATGCAAATTAATCATAATACATGACAAAAAGAACACCTCTTACATTAGACTTGACACTCATGAAGTCAAGAAGAAAACACCTCACCCCAACGTGATTTGAACACAAAACCTTCTATTCTGAAGTCAAACACATGATCTTCTTCACAAGACAAGGTACCAGAAAATTAGCATAAGCACTTTAATACACTGATCACAAAAAGTAGCAATGGACAATATGCAAATCAGTCATGGTACAGCACTGAAGGAACATTCACACATAGGAGGTCAAGAAGATATATTTCCTGCAGAGGGCCCTTGATACATTCACCACAAAAAGCCTTATGTTCCCCATAAGCTCAAGTGGTGAGGCTCTTTTTTTTATCTGGCAATGCGAAGCAAGAAGAAAATGTCAAAACATGTGTGCCAAATTTAAAACCAAACTCCTTCGAGCCAGAATCGAAGCAGAGACCTAAGGATAGCCAAAACTTCATCTACAGTCTACAGTTGCGCCACGAGGTCTCAATAAACACTGTGGTGCTTCCTGTGTAGGGCCCTTGATGCATACACCACAAAAAGCAGCCTGAATTCCCTCAATGGTCTCAAGAGGTAAGGATTTCTGAATTTCTTGGTGTGTTGTTGTGGCGTGAGGTTTCCCATCCTTCGATAGCTCAGCTGGTAGAGCGGAGGACTCTAGATGAAGTGTTGGCTATCCTTAGGTCGCTGGTTCGATTCCGGCTCGAAGGAGATTGGTTTTAAATTTGGCACACACGTTTCCACGTTTTCTTCTTACTTCGTATTGCCAGATAACAAACGGCTATAAGTCAAGATCCAAACCTAACCCGTTACGCAACGGAAGGAACGTTTTCCTTAATAGACATCAAACGTTTGATGTCAAGAAGAGATCACCTGACCCCAACGTGATTTGAACATGCAACATTCTGATCTGGAGTCAGACGCGCTACCGTTGCGCCACGAGGTCTCAATAAACACGGTGGTGCTTCCTGTGTAGGGCCCTTGATGCATTCACCACAAAAAGCAGCCTGATTTCCCTCAATGGTCTCAAGATGTAAGGATTTCTGAATTTCTTGGTGTGTTGTTGTGGCGTGAGGTTTTCCATCCTTCGATAGCTCAGCTGGTAGAGCTGAGGACTGTAGATGAAGTGTTGGCTATCCTTAGGTCGCTGCTTCGACTCTGGCTCGAAGGAGTTTGGTTTTAAATTTGGCACACACGTTTCCACGTTTTCTTCTTACTTCGTATTGCCAGATAAAAAAACGGCCATAAGTCAAGATCCAAACCCGTTACGCAAGAGAAGGAACGTTTTCCATATTAGACATCAAACGTGTGATGTCAAGAAGAGATCACCTGACCCCGACGTGATTTGAACACGCAACCTTCTGATCTGGAGTCAGACACGCTACCGTTGCGCCACGAGGTCTCAAGAAACATAGTGGTGCTTCCTGTGTAGGGCCCTTGATGCATTCACCACAAAAAGCAGCCTGATTTCCCTCAATGGTCTCAAGAGGTAAGGATTTCTGAATTTCTTGGTGTGTTGTTGTGGCGTGAGGTTTTCCATCCTTCGATAGCTCAGCTGGTAGAGCGGAGGACTGTAGATGAAGTGTTGGCTATCCTTAGGTCGCTGGTTCGATTCCGGCTCTAAGGAGTTTGGTTTTAAATTTGGCACACACGTTTCCACGTTTTCTTCTTACTTCATATTGCCAGATAAAAAAACGGCCATAAGTCAAGATCCAAACCCGTTACGCAACAGAAGGAACGTTTTCCATATTAGACATCAAACGTGTGATGTCAAGAAAAGGTCACCTGAACCAGACGTGATTTGAACACGCAACCTTCTGATCTGAAGTCAGACGCGCTACCGTTGTGCCACGAGGTCTCAATAAACACGGTGGTGCTTCCTGTGTAGGGCCCTTGATGCATTCACCACAAAAAGCAGCCTGATTTCCCTCAATGGTCTCAAGAGGTAAGGATTTCTGAATTTCTTGGTGTGTTGTTGTGGCGTGAGGTTTTCCATCCTTCGATAGCTCAGCTGGTAGAGCGGAGGACTGTAGATGAAGTGTTGGCTATCCTTAGGTCGCTGCTTCGATTCTGGCTCGAAGGAGTTTGGTTTTAAATTTGGCACACACGTTTCCACGTTTTCTTCTTACTTCGTATTGCCAGATAAAAAAAAGGCCATGAGTCAAGATCCAAATCTATCCCGTTACGCAACGGAAGGAACGTTTTCCATATTAGACATCAAACGTTTGATGTCAAGAAAAGATCACCTGACCCCGACGTGATTTGAACACGCAACCTTCTGATCTGGAGTCAGACGCACTACCGTTGCGCCACGAGGTCTCAATAAACACTGTGGTGCTTCCTGTGTAGGGCCCTTGATGCATTCACCACAAAAAGCAGCCTGAATTCCCTCAATGATCTCAAGAGGTAAGGCTTTCTGAATTTCTTGGTGTGTTGTTGTGGCGTGAGGTTTTTCATCCTTCGATAGCTCAGCTGGTAGAGCTGAGGACTGTAGATGAAGTGTTGGCTATCCTTAGGTCGCTGCTTCGATACTGGCTCGAAGGAGTTTGGTTTTAAATTTGGCACACACGTTTCCACGTTTTCTTCTTACTTCATATTGCCAGATAAAAAAACGGCCATAAGTCAAGATCCAAAACCGTTACGCAACAGAAGGAACGTTTTCCATATTAGACATCACACGTGTGATGTCAAGAAGAGATCACCTGACCCCGACGTGATTTGATCACACAACCTTCTGATCTGGAGTCAGACGCGCTACCATTGCGCCACGAGGTCTCAATTAACACGGTGGTGCTTCCTGTGTAGGGCCCTTGATGCATTCATCACAAAAAGCAGCCTGATTTCCCTCAATGGTCTCAAGAGGTAAGGATTTCTGAATTTCTTGGTGTGTTGTTGTGGCGTGAGGTTTTCCATCCTTCGATAGCTCAGCTGGTAGAGCGGAGGACTGTAGATGAAGTGTTGGCTATCCTTAGGTCGCTGGTTCGATTCCGGCTCGAAAGAGTTTGGTTTTAAATTTGGCACACACGTTTCCACGTTTTCTTCTTACTTCATATTGCCAGATAAAAAAACGGCCATAAGTCAAGATCCAAAACCGTTACGCAACAGAAGGAACGTTTTCCATATTAGACATCACACATGTGATGTCAAGAAGAGATCACCTGACCCCGACGTGATTTGAACACGCAACCTTCTGATCTGGAGTCAGACGCGCTACCGTTGCGCCACGAGGTCTCAAGAAACATAGTGGTGCTTCCTGTGTAGGGCCCTTGATGCATTCACCACAAAAAGCAGCCTGATTTCCCTCAATGGTCTCAAGAGGTAAGGATTTCTGAATTTCTTGGTGTGTTGTTGTGGCGTGAGGTTTTCCATCCTTCGATAGCTCAGCTGGTAGAGCGGAGGACTGTAGATGAAGTGTTGGCTATCCTTAGGTCGCTGGTTCGATTCCGGCTCGAAGGAGTTTGGTTTTAAATTTGGCAAACACGTTTCCACGTTTTCTTCTTACTTCATATTGCCAGATAAAAAAACGGCCATAAGTCAAGATCCAAAACCGTTACGCAACAGAAGGAACGTTTTCCATATTAGACATCAAACGTGTGATGTCAAGAAGAGATCACCTGAACCAGACGTGATTTGAACACGCAACCTTCTGATCTGAAGTCAGACGCGCTACCGTTGTGCCACGAGGTCTCAATAAACACGGTGGTGCTTCCTGTGTAGGGCCCTTGATGCATTCACCACAAAAAGCAGCCTGATTTCCCTCAATGATCTCAAGAGGTAAGGCTTTCTGAATTTCTTGGTGTGTTGTTGTGGCGTGAGGTTTTTCATCCTTCGATAGCTCAGCTGGTAGAGCGGAGGACTGTAGATGAAGTGTTGGCTATCCTTAGGTCGCTGGTTCGATTCCGGCTCGAAGGAGTTTGGTTTTAAATTTGGCACACACGTTTTGACATTTTCTTCTTGCTTCGTATTGCCAGATAAAAAAAAGGACGTAGGTCAAGATCCAAATCTATCCCGTTACGCAACAGAAGGAACGTTTCCCATATTAGACATCACACATGTGATGTCAAGAAGAGATCACCTGACCCCGACGTGATTTGAACACGCAACCATCCGATCTGGAGTCAGACGCGCTACCGTTGCTCCACGAGGTCTCAATAAACATGGTGGTGCTTCCTGTGTAGGGCCCTTGATGCATTCATCACAAGAAGCAGCCTGATTTCCCTCAATGGTCTCAAGAGGTAAGGATTTCTGACTTTCTTGGTGTGTTGTTGTGGCGTGAGGTTTTCGATCCTTCGATAGCTCAGCTGGTAGAGCGGAGGACTGTAGATGAAGTGTTGGCTATCCTTAGGTCGCTGCTTCGATTCTGGCTCGAAGGAGTTTGGTTTTAAATTTGGCAAACACATTTCCGCGTTTTCTTCTTGCTTCGTATTGCCAGATAAAAAACGGCCATAAGTCAAGATCCAAACCTAACCCGTTACGCAACGGAAGGAACGTTTTCCATATTAGACATCAAACATTTGATGTCAAGAAGAGATCACCTGACCCCGACGTGATTTGAACACGCAATCTTCTGATTTGGAGTCAGACGCGCTACCATTGCGCCACGAGGTCTCAATAAACACTGTGGTGCTTCCTGTGTAGGGCCCTTGATGCATTCACCACAAAAAGCAGCCTGAATTCCCTCAATGATCTCAAGAGGTAAGGATTTCTGAATTTCTTGGTGTGTTGTTGTGGCGTGAGGTTTTCCATCCTTCGATAGCTCAGCTGGTAGAGCTGAGGACTGTAGATGAAGTGTTGGCTATCCTTAGGTCGCTGCTTCGATTCTGGCTCGAAGGAGTTTGGTTTTAAATTTGGCACACACGTTTCCACGTTTTCTTCTTACTTCGTACTGCCAGATAAAAAACGGCCATAAGTCAAGATCCAAACCTAACCCGTTACGCAACGGAAGGAACGTTTTCCATATTAGACATCAAACATTTGATGTCAAGAAGAGATCGCCTGACCCCGATGTGATTTGAAAACACAACCTTCTGATCTGGAGTAAGACGCGCTACCGTTGCACCACGAGGTCTCAGTAACCAAGGTGGTGCTCCCTGTGTAGGGCCCTTGATGCATTCACCACAAAAAGCAGCCTGAATTCCCTCAATGATCTCAAGAGGTAAGGCTTTCTGAATTTCTTGGTGTGTTGTTGTGGCTTGAAGCTTTCCATCCTTTGATAGCTCAGCTGGTAGAGCGGAGAACTGTAGATGACGTGTTGGCTATCCTTAGGTCGCTGCTTCGATTCTGGCTCGAAGGAGTTTGGTTTTAAATTTGGCACACACGTTTTGACATTTTCTTCTTGCTTCATATTGCCAGATAAAAAACGGCCATAAGTCAAGATCCAAACCCGTTACGCAACAGAAGGAACGTTTTCCATATTAGACATCACACGTTTGATGTCAAGAAGAGATCACCTGACCCCGACGTGATTTGAACACGCAACCTTCTGATCTGGAGTCAGACGCGCTACCGTTGCGCCACGAGGTCTCAAGAAACACAGTGGTGCTTCCTGTGTAGGGCCCTTGATGCATTCACCACAAAAAGCAGCCTGATTTCCCTCAATGGTCTCAAGAGGTAAGGATTTCTGAATTTCTTGGTGTGTTGTTGTGGCGTGAGGTTTTCCATCCTTCGATAGCTCAGCTGGTAGAGCGGAGGACTGTAGATGAAGTGTTGGCTATTCTTAGGTCGCTGGTTCGATTCCGGCTCGAAGGAGTTTGGTTTTAAATTTGGCACACACGTTTTGACATTTTCTTCTTGCTTCATATTGCCAGATAAAAAAACGGCCATAAGTCAAGATCCAAACCTAACCCGTTACGCAACGGAAGGAACGTTTTCCATATTAGACATCAAACGTTTGATGTCAAGAAGAGATCACCTGACCCCGACGTGATTTGAACACGCAACCTTCTGATCTGGAGTCAGACGCGCTACCGTTGCGCCACGAGGTCTCAAGAAACACAGTGGTGCTTCCTGTGTAGGGCCCCTGATGCATTCACCACAAAAAGCAGCCTGATTTCCCTCAATGGTCTCAAGAGGTAAGGATTTCTGAATTTCTTGGTGTGTTGTTGTGGCGTGAGGTTTTCCATCCTTCGATAGCTCAGCTGGTAGAGCGGAGGACTGTAGATGAAGGGTTGGCTATCCTTAGGTCGCTGGTTCGATTCCGGCTCGAAGGAGTTTGGTTTTAAATTTGGCACACACGTTTTGACATTTTCTTCTTGCTTCATATTGCCAGATAAAAAAACAGCCATAAGTCAAGATCCAAACCGTTACGCAACGGAAGGAACGTTTTCCATATTAGACATCAAACGTTTGATGTCAAGAAGAGATCACCTGACCCCGACGTGATTTGAACACGCAACCTTCTGATCTGGAGTCAGACGCGCTACCGTTGCGCCACGAGGTCTCAATAAACACTGTGGTGCTTCCTGTGTAGGGCCCTTCATGCATTCACCACAAAAAGCAGCCTGAATTCCCTCAATGATCTCAAGAGGTAAGGATTTCTGAATTTCTTGGTGTGTTGTTGTGGCATGAGGTTTTCCATCCTTCGATAGCTCAGCTGGTAGAGCGGAGGACTGTAGATGAAGTGTTGGCTATCCTTAGGTCGCTGGTTCGATTCCGGCTCGAAGGAGTTTGGTTTTAAATTTGGCACACACGTTTCCATGTTTTCTTCTTACTTCATATTGCCAGATAAAAAAAAAAAAGTAGGTCAAGATCCAAATCTATCCCATTACGCAACTGAAGGAACTATTCCCATATTAGACATCACACGTGTGATGTCAAGAAGAGATCACCTGACCCCGACGTAATTTGAACATGCAACCATCCGATCTGGAGTCAGACGCGCTACCGTTGCGCCACGAGGTCTCATTAAACACGGTGGTGCTTTCTGTGTAGGGCCCTTGATGCATTCACCACAAAAAGCAGCCTGATTTCCCTCAATGGTCTCAAGAGGTAAGGATTTCTGAATTTCTTGGTGTGTTGTTGTGGCATGAGGTTTTCCATCCTTCGATAGCTCAGCTGGTAGAGCGGAGGACTGTAGATGAAGTGTTGGCTATCCTTAGGTCGCTGGTTCGATTCTGGCTCGAAGGAGTTTGGTTTTAAATTTGGCACACACGTTTCCACGTTTTCTTCTTACTTCGTATTGCCAGATAAAAAACGGCCATAAGTCAAGATCCAAACCTAACCCGTTACGCAACGGAAGGAACTTTTTCCATATTAGACATCAAACGTTTGATGTCAAGAAGAGATCGCCTGACCCCGATGTGATTTGAAAAAGCAACCTTCTGATCTGGAGTAAGACGCGCTACCGTTGCACCACGAGGTCTCAGTATCCAAGGTGGTGCTTCCTGTGTAGGGCCCTTGATGCATTCACCACAAAAAGCAGCCTGATTTCCCTCAATGGTCTCAAGAGGTAAGGATTTCTGAATTTCTTGGTGTGTTGTTGTGGCGTGAGGTTTTCCATCCTTCTATAGCTCAGCTGGTAGAGTGGAGGACTGTAGATGAAGTGTTGGCTATCCTTAGGTCGCTGCTTCGATTCTGGCTCGAAGGAGTTTGGTTTTAAATTTGGCACACACGTTTTGACATTTTCTTCTTGCTTCATATTGCCAGATAAAAAAAAGGACGTAGGTCAAGATCCAAATCTATCCCGTTACGCAACAGAAGGAACGTTTCCCATATTAGACATCACACATGTGATGTCAAGAAGAGATCACCTGACCCCGACGTGATTTGAACACGCAACCTTCTGATCTGGAGTCAGACTCGCTACCATTGCGCCACTAGGTCTCAATAAACACTGTGGTGCTTCCTGTGTAGGGCCCTTGATGCATACACCACAAAAAGCAGCCTGAATACCCTCAATGGTCTCAAGAGGTAAGGATTTCTGAATTTCTTGGTGTGTTGTTGTGGCGTGAAGTTTCCCATCCTTCGATAGCTCAGCTGGTAGAGCGGAGGACTGTAGATGAAGTGTTGGCTATCCTTAGGTCGCTGCTTCGATTCCGGCTCAAAGGAGTTTGGTTTTAAATTTGGCACACACGTTTCCACGTTTTCTTCTTACTTCGTATTGCCAGATAACAAACGGCTATAAGTCAAGATCCAAACCCGTTACGCAACGGAAGGAACGTTTTCCTTAATAGACATCAAACGTTTGATGTCAAGAAGAGATCGCCTGACCCCGATGTGATTTGAAAACGCAACCTTCTGATATGGAGTAAGACGCGCTACCGTTGCACCACGAGGTCTCAGTAACCAAGGTGGTGCTTCCTGTGTAGGGCCCTTGATGCATTCACCACAAAAAGCAGCCTGATTTCCCTCAATGGTCTCAAGAGGTAAGGATTTCTGAATTTCTTGGTGTGTTGTTGTGGCATGAGGTTTTCCATCCTTCGATAGCTCAGCTGGTAGAGCGGAGGACTGTAGATGAAGTGTTGGCTATCCTTAGGTTGCTGGTTCGATTCCGGCTCGAAGGAGTTTGGTTTTAAATTTAGCACACACGTTTCCATGTTTTCTTCTTACTTCATATTGCCAGATAAAAAAAAAAAAGTAGGTCAAGATCCAAATCTATCCCATTACGCAACTGAAGGAACTATTCCCATATTAGACATCACACGTGTGATGTCAAGAAGAGATCACCTGACCCCGACGTAATTTGAACATGTAACCATCCGATCTGGAGTCAGACACGCTACCGTTGCGCCACGAGGTCTCATTAAACACGGTGGTGCTTCCTTTGTAGGGCCCTTGATGCATTCACCACAAAAAGCAGCCTGATTTCCCTCAATGGTCTCAAGAGGTAAGGATTTCTGAATTTCTTGGTGTGTTGTTGTGGCGTGAGGTTTTCCATCCTTCGATAGCTCAGCTGGTAGAGCGGAGGACTGTAGATGAAGTGTTGGCTATCCTTAGGTCGCTGGTTCGATTCCGGCTCGAAGGAGTTTGGTTTTAAATTTGGCACACACGTTTCCACGTTTTCTTCTTACTTCGTATTGCCAGATAAAAAACGGCCATAAGTCAAGATCCAAACCTAACCCGTTACGCAACGGAAGGAACTTTTTCCATATTAGACATCAAACGTTTGATGTCAAGAAGAGATCGCCTGACCCCGATGTGATTTGAAAAAACAACCTTCTGATCTGGAGTAAGACGCGCTACCGTTGCACCACGAGGTCTCAGTATCCAAGGTGGTGCTTCCTGTGTAGGGCCCTTGATGCATTCACCACAAAAAGCAGCCTGATTTCCCTCAATGGTCTCAAGAGGTAAGGATTTCTGAATTTCTTGGTGTGTTGTTGTGGCGTGAGGTTTTCCATCCTTCTATAGCTCAGCTGGTAGAGTGGAGGACTGTAGATGAAGTGTTGGCTATCCTTAGGTCGCTGCTTCGATTCTGGCTCGAAGGAGTTTGGTTTTAAATTTGGCACACACGTTTCCACGTTTTCTTCTTACTTCATATTGCCAGATAAAAAACGGCCATAAGTCAAGATCCAAACCCGTTACGCAACAGAAGGAACTTTTCCCATATTAGACATCACACGTGTGATGTCAAGAAGAGATCACCTGACCCCGACGTGATTTGAACACGCAACCTTCTGATCTGGAGTCAGACGCGCTACCGTTGCGCCACGAGGTCTCAATAAACACATTGGTGCTTCCTGTGTAGGGCCCTTGATGCATTCACCACAAAAAGCAGCCTGATTTCCCTCAATGGTCTCAAGAGGTAAGGATTTCTGAATTTCTTGGTGTGTTGTTGTGGCGTGAGGTTTTCCATCCTTCGATAGCTCAGCTGGTAGAGCGGAGGACTGTAGATGAAGTGTTGGCTATCCTTAGGTCGCTGCTTCGATTCCGGCTCGAAGGAGTTTGGTTTTAAATTTGGCACACACGTTTCCACGTTTTCTTCTTACTTCGTATTGCCAGATAAAAAACGGCCATAAGTCAAGATCCAAATCCTAATCCCGTTACGCAACGGAAGGAACTTTTTCCCATATTAGACATCAAACGTTTGATGTCAAGAAGAGATCGCCTGACCCCGATGTGATTTGAAAACGAACCTTCTGATCTGGAGTAAGACGCGCTACCCGTTGCACCATGAGGTCTCAGTACCAAGGTGGTGCTTCCTGTGTAGGGCCCTTGATGCATTCACCACAAAAAGCAGCCTGAATTCCGTCAATGGTCTCAAGAGGTAAGGATTTGTGAATTTCTTGGTGTGTTGTTGTGGCATGAGGTTTTCCATCCTTCGATAGCTCAGCTGGTAGAGCGGAGAACTGTAGATGAAGTGTTGGCTATCCTTAGGTCGCTGCTTCGATTCTGGCTCGAAGGAGTTTGGTTTTAAATTTGGCACACACGTTTTGACATTTTCTTCTTGCTTCATATTGCCAGATAAAAAACGGCCATAAGTCAAGATCCAAACCTAACCCGTTACGCAACGGAAGGAACGTTTCCCATATTAGACATCACACATTTGATGTCAAGAAGAGATCACCTGACCCCAACGTGATTTGAACATGCAACATTCTGATCTGGAGTCAGACGCGCTACCGTTGCGCCACGAGGTCTCAATAAACATGGTGGTGCTTCCTGTGTAGGGCCCTTGATGCATTCACCACAAAAAGCAGCCTGATTTCTCTCAATGGTCTCAAGAGGTAAGGATTTCTGAATTTCTTGGTGTGTTGTTGTGGCGTGAGGTTTTCCATCCTTCGATAGCTCAGCTGGTAGAGCGGAGGACTGTAGATGAAGTGTTGGCTATCCTTAGGTCGCTGCTTCGATTCTGGCTCGAAGGAGTTTGGTTTTAAATTTGGCACACACGTTTTGACATTTTCTTCTTGCTTCGTATTGCCAGATAAAAAAACGGCCATAAGTCAAGATCCAAATCTATCCCGTTACGCAACAGAAGGAACGTTTCCCATATTAGACATCACACATGTGATGTCAAGAAGAGATCACCTGACCCCGACGTGATTTGAACACGCAACCATCCGATCGGGAGTCAGACGTGCTACCGTTGCGCCATGTGGTATCAATAAACACGGTGGTGCTTCCTGTGTAGGGCCCTTGATGCATTCACCACAAAAAGCAGCCTGATTTCCCTCAATGGTCTCAAGAGGTAAGGATTTCTGAATTTCTTGGTGTGTTGTTGTGGCGTGAGGTTTTCCATCCTTCGATAGCTCAGCTGGTAGAGCGGAGGACTGTAGATGAAGTGTTGGCTATCCTTAGGTCGCTGGTTCGATTCCGGCTCGAAGGAGTTTGGTTTTAAATTTGGCACACACGTTTTGACATTTTCTTCTTGCTTCGTATTGCCAGATAAAAAAAACGGCCATAAGTCAAGATCCAAACTTAACCCGTTACGCAACGGTAGGAACGTTTCCCATATTAGACATCACACATTTGATGTCAAGAAGAGATCACCTGACCCTGACGTGATTTGAACACGCAACCTTCTGATCTGGAATCAGACGCGCCACCGTTGCGCCACGAGGTCTCAATAAACACGGTGGTGCTTCCTGTGTAGGGCCCTTGATGCATTCACCACAAAAAGCAGCCTGATTTCCCTCAATGGTCTCAAGAGGTAAGGATTTCTGAATTTCTTGGTGTGTTGTTGTGGCATGAGGTTTTCCATCCTTCGATAGCTCAGCTGGTAGAGCGGAGGACTGTAGATGAAGTGTTGGCTATCCTTAGGTCGCTGCTTCGATTCTGGCTCGAAGGAGTTTGGTTTTAAATTTGGCACACACGTTTTGACATTTTCTTCTTGCTTCATATTGCCAGATAAAAAAAAGGCCATAGTCAAGATCCAAATCTATCCCGTTACGCAACGGAAGGAACTTTCCCATATTAGACATCACATATTTGATGTCAAGAAGAGATCACCTGACCCCGACGTGATTTGAACACGCAACCATCCGATCGGGAGTCAGACGTGCTACCGTTGCGCCATGTGGTATCAATAAACACGGTGGTGCTTCCTGTGTAGGGCCCTTGATGCATTCACCACAAAAAGCAGCCTGATTTCCCTCAATGGTCTCAAGAGGTAAGGATTTGTGAATTTCTTGGTGTGTTGTTGTGGCATGAGGTTTTCCATCCTTCGATAGCTCAGCTGGTAGAGTGGAGGACTGTAGATGAATTGTTGGCTATCCTTAGGTTGCTGGTTCGATTCCGGCTCGAAGGAGTTTGGTTTTAAATTTGGCACACACGTTTCCACGTTTTCTTCTTACTTCGTATTGCCAGATAAAAAAAACGGCCATAAGTCAAGATCCAAACCTATCCCGTTACGCAACAGAAGGAACGTTTTCCATATTAGACATCACACGTTTGATGTCAAGAAGAGATCACCTGACCCCGACGTGATTTGAACACGCAACCTTCTGATCTGGAGTCAGACGCGCTACCGTTGCGCCACGAGGTCTCAATAAACACGGTGGTGCTTCCTGTGTAGGGCCCTTGATGCATTCACCACAAAAAGCAGCCTGATTTCCCTCAATGGTCTCAAGAGGTAAGGATTTCTGAATTTCTTGGTGTGTTGTTGTGGCGTGAGGTTTTCCATCCTTCGATAGCTCAGCTGGTAGAGCGGAGGACTGTAGATGAAGTGTTGGCTATCCTTAGGTCGCTGGTTCGATTCCGGCTCGAAGGAGTTTGGTTTTAAATTTGGCACACACGTTTTGACATTTTCTTCTTGCTTCATATTGCCAGATAAAAAAACGGCCATAAGTCAAGATCCAAACTACCCGTTACGCAACGAAGGAACTTTCCCATATTAGACATCACACTGTGATGTCAAGAAGAGATCACCTGACCCTGACGTGATTTGAACACGCAACCTTCCGATCTGGAGTCAGACGCGCTACCGTTGCGCCACGAGGTCTCAATAAACACGGTGGTGCTTCCTGTGTAGGGCCCTTGATGCATTCACCACAAAAAGCAGCCTGATTTCCCTCAATGGTCTCAAGAGGTAAGGATTTGTGAATTTCTTGGTGTGTTGTTGTGGCATGAGGTTTTCCATCCTTCGATAGCTCAGCTGGTAGAGCGGAGGACTGTAGATGAAGTGTTGGCTATCCTTAGGTCGCTGGTTCGATTCCGGCTCGAAGGAGTTTGGTTTTAAATTTGGCACACACGTTTCCACGTTTTCTTCTTACTTCGTATTGCCAGATAAAAAAACGGCCATAAGTCAAGATCCAAACTACCCGTTACGCAACAGAAGGAACGTTTTCCATATTAGACATCAAACGTTTGATGTCAAGAAGAGATCACCTGACCCCGACGTGATTTGAACACGCAACCTTCTGATCTGGAGTCAGACGCGCTACCGTTGCGCCACGAGGTCTCAATAAAAACGGTGGTGCTTCCTGTGTAGGGCCCTTGATGCATTCACCACAAAAAGCAGCCTGAATTCCCTCAATGATCTCAAGAGGTAAGGCTTTCTGAATTTCTTGGTGTGTTGTTGTGGCGTGAGGTTTTCCATCCTTCGATAGCTCAGCTGGTAGAGCGGAGGACTGTAGATGAAGTGTTGGCTATCCTTAGGTCGCTGGTTCGATTCCGGCTCGAAGGAGTTTGGTTTTAAATTTGGCACACACGTTTTGACATTTTCTTCTTGCTTCATATTGCCAGATAAAAAAAACAGTAGGTCAAGATCCAAATCTATCCCGTTACGCAACGAAGGAACTTTCCCATATTAGACATCACACATGTGATGTCAAGAAGAGATCACCTGACCCCGACGTGATTTGAACACGCAACCATCCGATCTGGAGTCAGACGCGCTACCGTTGCCCACGGTCTCAATAAACACGGTGGTGCTTCCTGTGTAGGGCCCTTGATGCATTCACCACAAAAAGCAGCCTGATTTCCCTCAATGGTCTCAAGAGGTAAGGATTTGTGAATTTCTTGGTGTGTTGTTGTGGCATGAGGTTTTCCATCCTTCGATAGCTCAGCTGGTAGAGTGGAGGACTGTAGATGAATTGTTGGCTATCCTTAGGTTGCTGGTTCGATTCCGGCTCGAAGGAGTTTGGTTTTAAATTTGGCACACACGTTTCCACGTTTTCTTCTTACTTCGTATTGCCAGATAAAAAAACGGCCATAAGTCAAGATCCAAACCTCACCCGTTACGCAACGGAATGAACGTTTTCCATATTAGACATCAAACGTTTGATGTCAAGAAGAGATCACCTGACCCCGACGTGATTTGAACACGCAACCTTCTGATCTGGAGTCAGACGCGCTACCGTTGCGCCACGAGGTCTCAATAAATACGGTGGTGCTTCCTGTGTAGGGCCCTTGATGCATTCACCACAAAAAGCAGCCTGATTTCTCTCAATGGGCTCAAGAGGTAAGGATTTCTGAATTTCTTGGTGTGTTGTTGTGGCGTGAGGTTTTCCATCCTTCGATAGCTCAGCTGGTAGAGCGGAGGACTGTAGATGAAGTGTTGGCTATCCTTAGGTCGCTGGTTCGATTCCGGCTCGAAGGAGTTTGGTTTTAAATTTGGCACACACGTTTTGACATTTTCTTCTTGCTTCATATTGCCAGATATAAAAAAAAAAGTAGGTCAAGATCCAAATCTATCCCATTACGCAACTGAAGGAACTATTCCCATATTAGACATCACACGTGTGATGTCAAGAAGAGATCACCTGACCCCGACGTAATTTGAACATGCAACCATCCGTTCTGGAGTCAGACGCGCTACCGTTGCACCACGAGGTCTCATTAAACACGGTGGTGCTTCCTGTGTAGGGCCCTTGATGCATTCACCACAAAAAGCAGCCTGATTTCCCTCAATGGTCTCAAGAGGTAAGGATTTCTGAATTTCTTGGTGTGTTGTTGTGGCATGAGGTTTTCCATCCTTCGATAGCTCAGCTGGTAGAGCGGAGGACTGTAGATGAAGTGTTGGCTATCCTTAGGTCGCTGGTTCGATTCCGGCTCGAAGGAGTTTGGTTTTAAATTTGGCACACACGTTTTGACATTTTCTTCTTGCTTCATATTGCCAGATAAAAAAACGGCCATAAGTCAAGATCCAAACCCGTTACGCAAAAGAAGGAACTTTTCCCATATTAGACATCACACGTGTGATGTCAAGAAGAGATCACCTGACCCCGACGTGATTTGAACACGCAACCTTCTGATCTGGAGTCAGACGCGCTACCGTTGCGCCACGAGGTCTCAATAAATACGGTGGTGCTTCCTGTGTAGGGCCCTTGATGCATTCACCACAAAAAGCAGCCTGATTTCTCTCAATGGGCTCAAGAGGTAAGGATTTCTGAATTTCTTGGTGTGTTGTTGTGGCGTGAGGTTTTCCATCCTTCGATAGCTCAGCTGGTAGAGCGGAGGACTGTAGATGAAGTGTTGGCTATCCTTAGGTCGCTGGTTCGATTCCGGCTCGAAGGAGTTTGGTTTTAAATTTGGCACACACGTTTTGACATTTTCTTCTTGCTTCATATTGCCAGATATAAAAAAAAAAGTAGGTCAAGATCCAAATCTATCCCATTACGCAACTGAAGGAACTATTCCCATATTAGACATCACACGTGTGATGTCAAGAAGAGATCACCTGACCCCGACGTGATTTGAACACGCAACCTTCTGATCTGGAGTCAGACGCGCTACCGTTGCGCCACGAGGTCTCAATAAATACGGTGGTGCTTCCTGTGTAGGGCCCTTGATGCATTCACCACAAAAAGCAGCCTGATTTCTCTCAATGGGCTCAAGAGGTAAGGATTTCTGAATTTCTTGGTGTGTTGTTGTGGCGTGAGGTTTTCCATCCTTCGATAGCTCAGCTGGTAGAGCGGAGGACTGTAGATGACGTGTTGGCTATCCTTAGGTCGCTGGTTCGATTCCGGCTCGAAGGAGTTTGGTTTTAAATTTGGCACACACGTTTCCATGTTTTCTTCTTACTTCATATTGCCAGATATAAAAAAAAAAGTAGGTCAAGATCCAAATCTATCCCATTACGCAACTGAAGGAACTATTCCCATATTAGACATCACACATGTGATGTCAAGAAGAGATCACCTGACCCCGACGTAATTTGAACATGCAACCATCCGTTCTGGAGTCAGACGCGCTACCGTTGCACCATGAGGTCTCATTAAACACGGTGGTGCTTCCTGTGTAGGGCCCTTGATGCATTCACCACAAAAAGCAGCCTGATTTCCCTCAATGGTCTCAAGAGGTAAGGATTTCTGAATTTCTTGGTGTGTTGTTGTGGCATGAGATTTTCCATCCTTCGATAGCTCAGCTGGTAGAGCGGAGGACTGTAGATGAAGTGTTGGCTATCCTTAGGTCGCTGGTTCGATTCCGGCTCGAAGGAGTTTGGTTTTAAATTTGGCACACACGTTTTGACATTTTCTTCTTGCTTCATATTGCCAGATAAAAAAACGGCCATAAGTCAAGATCCAAACCCGTTACGCAACAGAAGGAACTTTTCCCATATTAGACATCACACGTGTGATGTCAAGAAGAGATCACCTGACCCCGACGTGATTTGAACACGCAACCTTCTGATCTGGAGTCAGACGCGCTACCGTTGCGCCACGAGGTCTCAATAAATACGGTGGTGCTTCCTGTGTAGGGCCCTTGATGCATTCACCACAAAAAGCAGCCTGATTTCTCTCAATGGGCTCAAGAGGTAAGGATTTCTGAATTTCTTGGTGTGTTGTTGTGGCGTGAGGTTTTCCATCCTTCGATAGCTCAGCTGGTAGAGCGGAGGACTGTAGATGAAGTGTTGGCTATCCTTAGGTCGCTGGTTCGATTCCGGCTCGAAGGAGTTTGGTTTTAAATTTGGCACACACGTTTTGACATTTTCTTCTTGCTTCATATTGCCAGATAAAAAAACGGCCATAAGTCAAGATCCAAACCCGTTACGCAACAGAAGGAACTTTTCCCATATTAGACATCACACGTGTGATGTCAAGAAGAGATCACCTGACCCCGACGTGATTTGAACACGCAACCTTCTGATCTGGAGTCAGACGCGCTACCGTTGCGCCACGAGGTCTCAATAAACACAGTGGTGCTTCCTGTGTAGGGCCCTTGATGCATTCACCACAAAAAGCAGCCTGATTTCCCTCAATGGTCTCAAGAGGTAAGGATTTCTGAATTTCTTGGTGTGTTGTTGTGGCGTGAGGTTTTCCATCCTTCGATAGCTCAGCTGGTAGAGCGGAGGACTGTAGATGAAGTGTTGGCTATCCTTAGGTCGCTGCTTCGATTCTGGCTCGAAGGAGTTTGGTTTTAAATTTGGCACACACGTTTCCACGTTTTCTTCTTACTTCGTATTGCCAGATAAAAAACGGCCATAAGTCAAGATCCAAACCTAATCCGTTACGCAACGGAAGGAACTTTTTCCATATTAGACATCAAACGTTTGATGTCAAGGAGAGATCGCCTGACCCCGATGTGATTTGAAAACGTAACCTTCTGATCTGGAGTAAGACGCGCTACCGTTGCACCATGAGGTCTCAGTAACCAAGGTGGTGCTCCCTGTGTAGGGCCCTTGATGCATTCACCACAAAAAGCAGCCTGAATTCCCTCAATGATCTCAAGAGGTAAGGCTTTCTGAATTTCTTGGTGTGTTGTTGTGGCTTGAAGCTTTCCATCCTTTGATAGCTCAGCTGGTAGAGCGGAGAACTGTAGATGAAGTGTTGGCTATCCTTAGGTCGCTGCTTCGATTCTGGCTCGAAGGAGTTTGGTTTTAAATTTGGCACACACATTTTGACATTTTCTTCTTGCTTCATATTGCCAGATAAAAAACGGCCATAAGTCAAGATCCAAACCTAACCCGTTACGCAACGGAAGGAACATTTCCCATATTAGACATCACACATTTGATGTCAAGAAGAGATCACCTGACCCCGACGTGATTTGAACACGCAACCATCCGATCGGGAGTCAGACGTGCTACCGTTGCGCCATGTGGTATCAATAAACACGGTGGTGCTTCCTGTGTAGGGCCCTTGATGCATTCACCACAAAAAGCAGCCTGATTTCCCTCAATGGTCTCAAGAGGTAAGGATTTGTGAATTTCTTGGTGTGTTGTTGTGGCATGAGGTTTTCCATCCTTCGATAGCTCAGCTGGTAGAGTGGAGGACTGTAGATGAATTGTTGGCTATCCTTAGGTCGCTGGTTCGATTCCGGCTCGAAGGAGTTTGGTTTTAAATTTGGCACACACGTTTCCACGTTTTCTTCTTACTTCGTATTGCCAGATGAAAAAAACGGCCATAAGTCAAGATCCAAACCTAACCCATTACGCAACAGAAGGAACATTTCCCATATTAGACATCAAACGTTTGATGTCAAGAAGAGATCACCTGACCCCGACGTGATTTGAACACGCAACCTTCTGATCTGGAGTCAGACGCGCTACCGTTGCGCCACGACGTCTCAATAAATACGGTGGTGCTTCCTGTGTAGGGCCCTTGATGCATTCACCACAAAAAGCAGCCTGATTTCTCTCAATGGGCTCAAGAGGTAAGGATTTCTGAATTTCTTGGTGTGTTGTTGTGGCGTGAGGTTTTCCATCCTTCGATAGCTCAGCTGGTAGAGCGGAGGACTGTAGATGAAGTGTTGGCTATCCTTAGGTCGCTGGTTCGATTCCGGCTCGAAGGAGTTTGGTTTTAAATTTGGCACACACGTTTTGACATTTTCTTCTTGCTTCATATTGCCAGATAAAAAAACGGCCATAAGTCAAGATCCAAACCCGTTACGCAACAGAAGGAACTTTTCCCATATTAGACATCACACGTGTGATGTCAAGAAGAGATCACCTGACCCCGACGTGATTTGAACACGCAACCTTCTGATCTGGAGTCAGACGCGCTACCGTTGCGCCACGAGGTCTCAATAAACACGGTGGTGCTTCCTGTGTAGGGCCCTTGATGCATTCACCACAAAAAGCAGCCTGAATTCCCTCAATGATCTCAAGAGGTAAGGCTTTCTGAATTTCTTGGTGTGTTGTTGTGGCTTGAAGCTTTCCATCCTTTGATAGCTCAGCTGGTAGAGCGGAGAACTGTAGATGAAGTGTTGGCTATCCTTAGGTCGCTGCTTCGATTCTGGCTCGAAGGAGTTTGGTTTTAAATTTGGCACACACGTTTTGACATTTTCTTCTTGCTTCGTATTGCCAGATAAAAAAAGGTCGTAGGTCAAAATATATCCTGTTACTTAACGGAAGGAAGTTTCCCATATAAGACATCACACGTTTGATGTCAAGAAGAGATCGCCTGACCCCGACGTGATTTGAACACGCAACCTTCTGATCTGGAGTCAGACGCGCTACCGTTGCGCCACGAGGTCTCAGAAAGCAAAGTGGTGCTTCCTGTGTAGGGCCCTTGATGCATTCACCACAAAAAGCAGCCTGATTTCCCTCAATTATCTCAAGAGGTAAGGATTTCTGAATTTCTTGGTGTGTTGTTGTGGCTTGAGGTTTTCCATCCTTCGATAGCTCAGCTGGTAGAGCGGAGGACTGTAGATGAAGTGTTGGCTATCCTTAGGTCGCTGGTTCGATTTCGGCTCGAAGGAATTTGGTTTTAAATTTGGCACACATGTTTTGACATTTTCTTCTTGCTTCGTATTGCCAGATAAAAAAAGGTCGTAGGTCAAGGTCAAAATATATCCCGTTACGTAATGGAGGAAGTTTTCCATATAAGACATCACACATTTGATGTCAAGAAGAGATCACCTAACCCCGACGTGATTTGAACACTCAATCTTCTGGTCTGGAGTCAGACGCGCTACCGTTGCGCCACGAGGTCTCAGAAAGCAAAGTGGTGCTTCCTGTGTAGGGCCCTTGATGCATTCACCACAAAAAGCAGCCTGATTTCCCTCAATGATCTCAAGAGGTAAGGATTTCTGAATTTCTAGGTGTGTTGTTGTGGTTTGAGGTTTTCCATCCTTCGATAGCTCAGCTGGTAGAGCGGAGGACTGTAGTTGAAGTGTTGGCTATCCTTAGGTCGCTGGTTCGATTCAGGCTCGAAGGAGTTTGGTTTTAAATTTGGCACACACGTTTTGACATTTTCTTCTTGCTTCGTATTGCCAGATAAAAAAAGGTCGTAGGTCAAGGTCACAATATATCCTGTTACTTAACGGAAGGAAGTTTCCCATATAAGACATCACACGTTTGATGTCAAGAAGAGATCGCCTGACCCCGACGTGATTTGAACACGCAACCTTCTGATCTGGAGTCAGACGCGCTACCGTTGCACCACGAGGTCTCAGAAAATAAGGTGGTGCTTCCTGTGTAGGGCCCTTGATGCATTCACCACAAAAAGCAGTCTGATTTCCCTCAATGATCTCAAGAGGTAAGGATTTCTGAATTTCTTGGTGTGTTGTTGTGGCTTGAGGTTTTCGATCCTTCGATAGCTCAGCTGGTAGAGCGGAGGACTGTAGATGAAGTGTTGGCTATCCTTAGGTCGCTGGTTCGATTCCGGCTCGAAGGAATTTGGTTTTAAATTTGGCACACACGTTTTGACATTTTCTTCTTGCTTCGTATTGCCAGATAAAAAAAGGTAGTAGGTCAAGGTCAAAATATATCCCTTATGACTGGTTTTGTGCTCCAGGGACACACTTGCACAAGACGCCTATCTAGGTATCAGTCCTATAGTGAACTCGCTCTGTAGGGAAGACGCCTATCTAGGTATCAGTCCTATAGTGGACTCGCTCTGTAGGGAAGACGCCTATCTAGGTATCAGTCCTATAGTGGACTCGCTCTGTAGGGAAGACGCCTATCTAGGTATCAGTCCTATAGCGGACTCGCTCTGTAGGGAAGACGCCTATCTAGGTATCAGTCCTATAGCGGACTCGCTCTGTAGGGAAGACGCCTATCTAGGTATCAGTCCTATAGCGGACTCGCTCTGTAGGGAAGACGCCTATCTAGGTATCAGTCCTATAGTGGACTCGCTCTGTAGGGAAGACGCCTATCTAGGTATCAGTCCTATAGTGGACTCGCTCTGTAGGGAAGACGCCTATCTAGGTATCAGTCCTATAGTGGACTCGCTCTGTAGGGAAGACGCCTATCTAGGTATCAGTCCTATAGTGGACTCGCTCTGTAGGGAAGACGCCTATCTAGGTATCAGTCCTATAGTGAACTCGCTCTGTAGGGAAGACGCCTATCTAGGTATCAGTCCTATAGTGAACTCGCTCTGTAGGGAAGACGCCTATCTAGGTATCAGTCCTATAGTGAACTCGCTCTGTAGGGAAGACGCCTATCTAGGTATCAGTCCTATAGCGGACTCGCTCTGTAGGGAAGACGCCTATCTAGGTATCAGTCCTATAGTGGACTCGCTCTGTAGGGAAGACGCCTATCTAGGTATCAGTCCTATAGTGGACTCGCTCTGTAGGGAAGACGCCTATCTAGGTATCAGTCCTATAGTGGACTCGCTCTGTAGGGAAGACGCCTATCTAGGTATCAGTCCTATAGTGAACTCGCTCTGTAGGGAAGACGCCTATCTAGGTATCAGTCCTATAGTGGACTCGCTCTGTAGGGAAGACGCCTATCTAGGCCACTAAACAACAAACACGTCAGTTGGACCTAGTTAGTCAACATCTCTTTACTACTGAATTAATGCTAATTAACGCGATATGTGAATGAACACGTCTTGTGTGTGTACACACAATACACTCAAGCAGACGAACAAGATTAATTAGTTTAATTAGACACGTCATATACGACACTAATGCGAACAAACGAGCAAAAATAAAGCGTTTTGCTAATAAATATACGCTAGTGTTATTGATGCGTTCGCGGTTTCGCCTATAAAATCACGCCTTTACACTTACTGTGCACTTCGATGTCCTCTTTAATGCGCGCGTTATTGAAATGAATAACGCTAATAGAGAATATAATAATAGTTATGAAGAGAAAAGTCGTCCGCGTTCCTGGCCACAGACTTCCGCTTCCCGCTTCCTGCTCCAGACCGCACCACCTGAGCCGGGAGCGGGGGGAGCGTCTGGTGCTTCACAGCGGCACGCACACTGTGGGGTTATTATCATTGACATTATTGTTATTATGTATTATAAATGTATTCGAGATCAGAAAATGATGCTCTGATTCAAGTTCGGGGTAAGATAGGCCAAGCATACCTGAGAAGTCTGGTCTCCGGATAGCAGCGTTACGCAATGTCCCCTCATCACGTAATAGTACGACCGGACTGTGCTATATATTGATGAGCAGAGCTAGAACCGCATTTTTTTCTCTTCTCTCTCTTTCTCAGAAATGATTTACTTTTTATTATTTAAATTTAATTTATAAGTTCTTTTAAGCAAAGCTTAACCCTAAACAAAACCGTTGCTATACCCAGTGGTGGATTAAGAGCCCGCCACGAATACATAAATAAAAAAATGAATGAAATATGATAATTTACATTAACTGTGATAATGTTATATTAATAAACTGATCTGATAACAACGCTACAAAAATCCTTACAAAATCAGGTGACCACTTTTTACAGTGTACTCTGATAAACTATTAATAATTCAATTCAAGTTTATTTGTATAGCGCTTTTTACGATACAATCGTTGCAAAGCAGCTTTACAAGAAATTAAGTTTCTACAATATATTTATACATAGTAGAAACTTAATATATTAACTTATGGCAAAATTAGTTAATTCTGCATGTTGTTGGGGGATCAGAGGTTGGCATCCTCTGGATTCAAGCATAAATTATTGGTTCAACCCAAGCTAAAGAATAATAATGTGCGTTTGATCAGATATAACTGAAGTACAAGATTATGAGATGCATTATATGAATGCATTATGTGAATGCTTGGCTAAAGAGATGTGTCTTTAATCTAGATTTAAACAGAGACCCGAACGTTATCAGGAAGGCTATTCCAGAGTTTGGGAGCCAAATATGAAAAAGCTCTACCTCCTTTAGTGGACTTTGCTATTCTAGGAACTACCAAGAGTCCAGAGTTTTGTGACCTTAGGGAGCGTGATGGATTGTAGCGAGATAGAAGACTAGTTAGGTACGCAGGAGATAAACCATTTAGGGCCTTATAGGTAAGTAATAATATTTTGTAACTGATACGGTACTTAATAGGTAGCCAGTGCAGAGACTGTAAAATTGGGGTAATATGATCATATTTTCTTGACCTGGTAAGGACTCTAGCTGCTGCATTTTGGACTACTTGTAGCTTGTTTATTGAAGATGCAGGACAACCACCTAGCAGTGCATTACAATAGTCCAGTCTAGAGGTCATGAATGCATGAACTAGCTTTTCTGCATCAGAAACAGGTAACGTTCCTTAGCTTGGCAATGTTTCTAAGATGGAAGAATGCTGTTTTTGTAACATTGATCAGCAATAATAAGTCTAATACTCACAATAAATATAATAAGGTCATAGATCATAACACAGTCTCGGAGGTAAGAAGTGGATTATCCTTCATCTGAAATGTTTGTCTTTTCATCCTGATATGTGAGGCAAATGTTGGATCACGATAATTATGAACCACAGTTTCCACAAATCCCTTATTCAAGTTTAATTCAATTCAATTCAAGTTTATTTGTATAGCGCTTTTTACGATTCAATCGTTGTAAAGTGCTTTACAGGAAATTAAGTTTCTACAATATATTTATACATTGTAGAAACTTAATATATTAACTTATGGCAAAGTTAGTTAATTCTGCATGTTGTTGGGGGATCAGAGGTTGGCGTCCTCTGAGGTCCTCCGAGGGGTCGGCATCATCTCTTCTCAGGTGTTTGGTCATTTCAGATCATTTAAGGGCTGGATCCAGACTGAAGCTTGTGTAATTCCTAGTTACCACGGGATGTTAATCAGAAACAGAGAAATAAAGAGACATAATTAGCGTAGCTGTTGTTCCATTCAAGCAAAAGTATTTGTTCAACCCAAGCTAAAGAATAATATTGTGCGTTTGATCAGATATAACTGCAGTACAAGATTATGAGATGCATTATATGAATGCATTATGTGAATGCTTGGCTAAAGAGATGTGTCTTTAATCTAGATTTAAACAGAGAGAGTGTGTCTGAACCCCGAACGTTATCAGGAAGGCTATTCCAGAGTTTGGGAGCCAAATATGAAAAAGCTCTACCTCCTTTAGTGGACTTTGCTATTCTAGGAACTACCAAGAGTCCAGAGTTTTGCGACCTTAGGGAGCGTGATGGATTGTAGCGAGATAGAAGACTAGTTAGGTACGCAGGAGCTAAACCATTTAGGGCCTTATAGGTAAGTAATAATATTTTGTAACTGATACGGTACTTAATAGGTAGCCAGTGCAGAGACTGTAGAATTGGTAAAATCTTGACCTGGTAAGGACTCTAGCCGCTGCATTTTGGACTACCTGTAGCTTGTTTATTGAAGATGCAGGACAACCACCTAGCAGTTAATAACTTGTGAACCCGCCTCTTACAGGTGTAATCTGCTCTAAGATGAGATATCAATCTGAACTGTATGCAGCAAATTCAAACATTGTGTGTGTGAAGCCAACTGTATAATAATCCAATCTGTAGCCCCTTTCACACCGCACGTCGGTCCCGGAAAATTGCCGGAAAATTGCCGGAGTGCCTTCTGTGTGAACGCAAACACGTCCCGGGATTAATTCTGGAAAATCACAGACAGTGTGAATGAACCAAAATCAAACGATGCCGGGATGATTCCCGGAACACATTACCCGTGTATTTTCCGGAATCTCTGAGTGAAAGAGGCTTGTGACAAACAAAGAACGTGTGGGTAGTCTTTTTAGAGTCATTCATTCATTTATATTTAATTTACAAAATCATTTTCTAATGTTTTACTCCCTTGTGTAAAAATGTTGTTTTCAGAATTGTTTGTTTTCAATTACATATACAGTGCTTAACAAATAGGCCACCACCAGAGTTGGGCTCGTTACTCAAAGAATGTAATATATTACTCATTACTAGTTACTTCTTTTTAAAGTAACTGTTACTTTACTTGTTACTTTCTGGCAACAGTAATTAGTTACACTAATGCAGAGTTCAGATGCAAAAGCCTCGAAGTGCCATCTGAAATTTTCTTCTAAAATGAGCATTTTTATCAGGGTCCTATATTTATGTTCAGTTACAGTATTTCACTCTAATTGCATAGAAAAGGACCTATACATTGCCATTAGAGTAATATTATTGAACATAAACGCAGGAGCATGACGAAAATGCTCATTTTAGATGAAAATTTCAGATGGCACTTCGAGGCTTTTGCATCTGAACTCTTCATATCTTCCACATAAATGTTACTAATAACATATTCCTGCTTCATCATTTGACCAAAATCCACATTATTAGTTATTACAAACACTCAATTAATAGTGACATTCAAGTAGAAGTGTTGTATTAATCTCATTAATCGTCATGTGTAGCTTGAAGCTAATTGTAATTTCTCCGTTACACATATACGATTATATTTATGTATTTTATGAAATCACATAAGTTTGTAAGAAACTGTTTAATTTTCCAAAAATATTTTTAATTATAGTAATATAATGTAGCAGATGTTGATCAGAGGGATGTAACGCCAGAGTAAAGTAATACACAACAGTGTTCAGATCATCTTTTTTCCTGACAAAATCAATATAATGCAATATTTCTATCTGCTGAATGTAAGCTTTTCTATATTCCAAGCTCACCTCATCACATGCATGAGTCGTGAAAATTATGAAAATAAGTCTAGAACTTATTCAATTGTTGGATTTTAAATCAGCGGGTCGAGGCATCAAAAGTAACTAAGCTGTTTTATGGATAGTAACTGTAATATTATTACTGAAATCTTATTAGTAATTAGTTACACTACTAGTTACTGCAAAAAGTAATATGATTACAGTAACTAAGTTACAGTAACTAGTTACTGCCCAACACTGGCCAACACCCAATGTTAAGTTTGTACCACAGCTGCCCTAAACTAAGTATCGATTACCAAAATAATTTGTTATGTTTCTGTAATGGTTAATCCACAAGTATGTGTAAGATCTTTAGTCACAGTAGTGTTTCTGCTAAAATATAATTATTGTTGGGATTGAATGGATTCGAAGATCGATTGCACAATCAAAAGCAGGGCCAAGTTCAGCCTCGACAAAACGGTGCAAAACGTTTATTACGGTCACGAATCCGGTCTGTGGCCTTCCGCCCGATAGCCACCAGAGGTCGCCTCTCCATCATATTGACTCACACAGCACACTGGACTGCATTTCCCATCATCCATTGCACTGACGACACACACACAGCTGATTGCACTAATCACGCTCACACCTGAGAACTATCACACAATCACTATCACCCAATCACACACTCTTTATAAGCCTTGGACTCTCTCTCCCTCACTGCCGAGTATTGTCTGCATTTATCTCTCTCCTAGTGATAGCAACCTTACGGAGCCATGCTGTGTTTTTTTAAGTTAAATCTAGCCTAACCTTGTTTATAGTCTGTTTCATTTGTGTCCTGATCCTTGCCTGGTTGATCTCGTCTCATCTGTCAGCCGCCTGCCCTGTATCTATTGTCTGTTTGGATTAACCCTTGTCTTGCCGTTTCGGACTCTGTTCGCGCCTTGCCTGGATTATTGCTCACGTTTTGGATTACCTCTCTTCTGTCCTATCTCTTGCTCTGGCTACTGTGTATAGACCGCCAGGGCCATATACAGATTTCCTAAAAGAATTTGCAGATTTCCTCTCAGACCTATTGGTTAATGCTGATAAAGCGCTAATTGTTGGAGATTTTAACATTCATGTTGATAATCCAAATGATGCATTAGGACTTGCGTTTACTGACCTAATAAACTCTTTTGGAGTCAAGCAAAACATCACCGGGCCCACTCATCATTATAATCACACGCTAGATTTAATTATATCGCATGGAATTGATCTTACTGATATAGATATCGTACCTCAAAGTGATGATGTTACTGACCATCTCCTTGTATCGTGCATGCTGCATATAACTGATATTAACTGTAGGGCCCCACGTTATCGTCCGGGCAGAACTATTGTTCCAGCCACTAAAGACAGATTCACAAATAACCTGCCTGATTTATCTCAGCTGCTCTGTGTACCCGTAAATACAAATGAACTTGACAAAATGACTAGCGACATGGGCACTGTCCTCTCTAATACGTTAGAAACTGTTGCTCCCATCAAATTAAAAAAGGTTAGAAGAAAACGTGCTGCGCCATGGTACAACAGTTATACCCATTCTCTCAAGAAAGAAACTCGTAATCTTGAGCGCAAATGGAGAAAAACTAACTTGGAAGTTTTTAGAATTGCATGGAAAAACAGTATGTCCAGCTATAGACAGGCTCTAAAAGCTGCCAGGACCGAGCATATCAGCAAACTCATAGATAATTACCAAAATAATCCAAGGTTTTTATTTAGCACAGCGGCTAGACTAACAAATAACCAGACATCACCCGATCTAAATATTCCCTCACAGTTTAATAGTAATGACTTTATGAATTTCTTCACTGATAAAATAGATAACATCAGAAATACAATAACTAATGTAGATTCTACGGCGTCTAGTACTTCAGCCTCATTCACCGCAACCAAAGAAAAAATGCAGTGCTTTTCACTTATAGGATGCTCCTACGCTCAGAGAGAGAATTGAGTCACACTTTCAGCTCAATGACTCTCGACGCATGTGGCAGGGACTGAAGACCATCTGTTCCTCTGGAAATAACCCCTCCGCCGAGGTGAGAGCAGATCCATTGCTGGCCGAAGAGCTAAACACCTTCTACGGCCGCTTCGAGTGCAACGGCGGCGCGACTCTGCCGATCAGCGCGTCAGGAAGCAGCAGACAGAGCAGCGATGTTGATCACGTTATCACCGTGTCGGAGGACGAGGTCCGGAGAGAATTAAGGAGAGTAAACATCAGAAAAGCCGCCGGACCTGATGGGATTACCGGACGCGTCCTGAGATCGTGCGCCGATCAGCTTGCTGGTTTGTTTACTTCCATCTTTAATGAGTCCCTTGCTACCTCTGTGATTCCCACCTCATTTAAGAAATCTGTCATCATCCCTGTGCCTAAGAACAGTAAACCCTCTTGCCTGAATGACTATCGACCAGTTGCCCTCACATCAACTGTCATGAAGGTTTTTGAGAGACTTTTAAAGAAACACATATGCTCCTCCATCCCTGCTACCTTGGACCCTCTTCAGTTTGCCTATCGCCCAAATAGGTCTACTGATGATGCCATCTCTCAGGTACTGCACTCCTCCCTCACTCATATTGACAGCAAAAATGGCAACTATGTCAGACTGTTATTCATTGACTATAGCTCAGCTTTCAACACTATAGTCCCCTCCAAGCTAGCTGTCAAACTCTCAGACCTCGGCCTAAACACTTCACTCTGTGACTGGATCCAAGACTTCCTCACCGGCAGACCACAAGTGGTGAAAATGGGCCAGTTCACCTCCAACTCCATCACCCTGAACGTAGGAGCCCCGCAGGGCTGCGTTCTGAGTCCCCTGCTCTACTCTCTCTACACACACGACTGTGTGTCCTCTCACAGCTCCACTTCTATTGTCAAATTTGCTGATGATACTGTGGTTCTGGGCCTCATTTCCAACAGTGATGAGACCGCATACTTGGGTGAGGTAGAGAGACTAACATCATGGTGCCAGGACAACTGTCTCTCTCTGAACGTGAGCAAAACTAAAGAGCTGATTGTGGACTTCAGGAAGAGACAGCAGCGGCCCTACACTCCTCTCATGATCAGTGGGACCCCTGTGGAGAGAGTAAGCAGCTTCAAGTACCTCGGTGTAAACATCTCCGAGGACCTGACTTGGACTGCACACGTTCAAACACAGGTCAAGAAAGCCAGGCAAAGACTGTACCATCTGCGACAGCTGAGGAATTTCAGGGTCTCACCAGCAATCCTGAAAACGTTCTATTCAGGGGCCATAGAAAGTGTATTGACTCAGTGCATCTCAGTGTGGTACAGTAACGCCACAAATCAGGACTGCAAAGCTCTGCAGAGAGTCGTGCGCTTAGCTGAGCGCATCTCTGGGTCTGCCCTCCCCTCTCTGCAGGACATCTACCTCAAACGCTGCAAAAGCAGAGCTGCAAAAATAATCAAGGACTCAAATCACCCCGGAAACCGTCTTTTCATCACACTGCCATCTGGCAAGCGCTTCAGGAGCATGATGGCAAAAACTGAGAGACTGAGGAGGAGCTTCTACCCTCAGGTCATCAGGCTCCTAAACTCAGTCTCATAACATCTACAGGACTCAATTTAATTAACTGTAACACCCATCATTCTCCATCTTCCGCATTGCTGCTATGTGTACATACCCGATACAACCTGTTTGCACATTCCTCTTGCACATCCCTGGTTATATTAATATTTATTAAACCCACAGTAGACTGCATTGCACATTTTAGTTCATTGCACATTTTACTCTTTATTTTATTTCTTGTTTTTACTATTATTATTATTATTATTACTTTTATTTTTTATCTTATTCCTACCTATATTTATATATATATGCTCCTGTGTTATGTATCATCTTTTATTTTTATTTTTTTTGCACTGTCCATTGAGCGGACCTGTCCTGACCTACATTTCACTACTGATTATACCCTGTATGATTGTGTATGTGACAAATAAACAAGAACCTTGAACCTTGAACCTATAGGACAGGAAGAGCTAAATAAACTTATCACCGCATCTAAACCAACAACATGTCTAGTAGATCCTGTACCCACTAAATTACTGAAAGAGTTACCTGTAGCAGAAGAACCGCTTCTCAATATTATTAACTCATCGTTATCTTTAGGTCACGTCCCTAAACCATTCAAGCTGGCAGTTATTAAGCCTCTTATTAAGAAGCCACAACTAGATCCTAGTGAACTGGCAAATTACAGACCCATCTCAAATCTTCCGTTTATGTCAAAAATTTTAGAAAAAGTTGTGTCTGCTCAATTGTACTCATTCTTGCAAAAAAATGATCTCTGTGAAGAATTTCAGTCAGGTTTCAGGCCCCGCCATAGCACAGAAACTGCACTTGTTAAAATTACAAATGACTTACTTCTTGCGTCAGACCAAGGCTGCATCTCATTGCTAGTTTTACTTGATCTTAGTGCTGCGTTCGACACTATAGATCATGAAATACTCGTAGCTCGATTACAAAACTATACAGGTATTCAAGGGCAGGCTTTAAGATGGTTTAGATCCTACCTGTCCGATCGCTACCACTTTGTTTATTTAAACGGGGAGTCATCTCAATTATCACCAGTAAAGTATGGAGTACCACAAGGATCTGTCCTAGGTCCTCTGCTGTTTTTAATATGCATGCTGCCCCTTGGTAATATTATTAGAAAATACGGGATTAGTTTCCATTGCTATGCTGATGATACTCAACTATATATCTCAACAAGACCAGACGAAACTTCTAAATTATCTAAGTTAACTGAGTGTGTTAAAAATGTAAAAGATTGGATGACCAATAATTTTCTCCTATTAAATTCAGATAAGACAGATATTACTTATTGGACCAAATAACAGTACACAGAATCTCTTGGATTACAATTTGCAACTAGATGGATGTCCTGTTACTTCCTCTACAGTCAAAAATCTGGGTGTTATATTAGACAGCAACTTGTCTTTTGAAAAACATATTTCCAATGTTACAAAAACAGCATTCTTCCATCTTAGAAACATTGCCAAGCTAAGGAACATGTTACCTGTTTCTGATACAGAAAAGCTAGTTCATGCATTCATGACCTCTAGACTGGACTATTGTAATGCACTGCTAGGTGGTTGTCCTGCATCTTCAATAAACAAGCTACAAGTAGTCCAAAATGCAGCGGCTAGAGTCCTTACCAGGTCAAGAAAATATGATCATATTACCCCAATTTTACAGTCTCTGCACTGGCTACCTATTAAGTCCCGTATCAGTTACAAAATATTATTACTTACCTATAAGGCCCTAAATGGTTTAGCTCCTGCGTACCTAACTAGTCTTCTATCTCAATACAATCCATCACGCTCCCTAAGGTCGCAAAACTCTGGACTCTTGGTAGTACCTAGAATAGCAAAGTCCACTAAAGGAGGTAGAGCTTTTTCATATTTGGCTCCCAAACTCTGGAATAGCCTTCCTGATAACGTTCGGGGTTCAGACACACTCTCTCTGTTTAAATCTAGATTAAACACACATCTCTTTAGCCAAGCATTCATATAATGCATCTCATAATCTTGTACTGCAGTTATATCTGATCAAACACACATTATTATTCTTTATCTTGGGTTGAACAAATAATTTTTGCTTGAATGGAACAACAGCTACGCTAATTATGTCTCTATTTGTTTCTCTGTTTCTGCCACTGGATTAACATCAGCTTCAGTCTGGATCCAGCCCTTAAATGATCTGAGATGACCAAACACCTGAGAAGAGATGATGCCAACCTCTGATCCCCCAACAACATGCAGAATTAACTAATTTTGCCATAAGTTAATATATTAAGTTTCTACAATGTATAAATATATTGTAGAAACTTAATTTCCTGTAAAGCACTTTGCAACAATTGAATCGTAAAAAGCGCTATACAAATAAACTTGAATTGAATTGAATTAAACTTGAATAAGGGATTTGTGGAAACTGTGGTTCATAATTATCGTGATCCAACATTTGCCTCACATATCAGGATGAAAAGACAAACATTTCAGATGAAGGATAATCCACTTCTTACCTCCGAGACTGTGTTATGATCTATGACCTTATTATATTTATTGTGAGTATTAGACTTATTATTGCTCATCACTGTTGTTGTGCTATGATATTGTAATATTTGCCATCATATAATCAGAGGAGCATAGCAAAGTGTAACTCCACAATACACTAGCAAAATATATAAATATGTAGTATTTTTATGTTACATTAATCAGTGTCTAGCACACCTTCCTAAGGAAAGGATATGGACCAGAAGACATTGCAATTACTACATGATATTTAGACAGACTTATTTAAAGAAGTTCCAGATCTATACTTGCGCTCTTCAGTTATTTTTCCTTTAATGTAAATAAACATGTGCAAACAATATACTTGCTCTTGTGAATTTATTTTGATGTTAATTACATTTACTTACAAATTCATCATCATCATGTTGATATGCTGTGTTACTATAAAACTCTTACTACAAACATGTCTTCTAATATCTTCAATTGTTGTATACCGAGCTGCAGCGGACGCAGTTGTAAATGACTTCACTTGGACCCATTGTGCGCTGTCTCTTTAATACCGCTTGGTTTATATACATGTTGCTGCTGATTGGGCTATTTGTGACACACCCACCAAACAAGAGAAAACGTATCTCAAACCCCGTTGCACACCGTTTCCAGGAAACATGTTGTTCAACCCTGAAACCGTAGCAAAACGTTGGGCACCGGTGTGAACCTGAACGTGCCCCAGGTCTTTGGGAACAACTAGAAACTATTTTGAAGTCAGTAACAACAGAGACTGTGTAAAAGTACATATAAATTATGCCAGCAACAATGCAAGCTTTTATCAAGGCCAAACATAAAATGTTCATTCAATTAGTTTTTTGGTTATTATGTGTGAATAAAGACTATTTAGTTGTTTCAGGTTGTTATTGCCTAATGACCATACAATAGTTTTAAACAAGTTTTTGACTGGTGGTCTAATACATTTGTTAAGCACTGTATATAGCCAGGGGCATAGAATTGGGGGGGGGGGGTGCTAGGGACGTGTCCCTACCAATATCCAGCCACTACCAAACTGTCCCCAGCAATATTTTTTTCAAATAATTAAACATATGTACTGTATATGTTTTTGTCATTTCAGACGCATCTGAAACGTCATATTATTGATATTACCTAACAAGTTAAAGGAAATACGTTAGAAAACTGCGCATTTAATACATGTGCGACATGTAGTCGCACACCGGACGAGAAGTGCAGCGCTCACAGGTACAACTCACAGGTATTGCACCCAATTCAGTCCAAAACAGTTCATATAAAAGCCCACTTCAGGAATGAACAAAGTTGCATCGATGAGTTTGAAGTGTGTTTGTTTGACAAAACAGAGCAAACGGAAAGAGAAAGCGCGATCTATGGCTATTAGCTCACAGTAAAAAATATTTCGTAAAATTACGGTAAAAAACAGGCAGCTGTGGTTGCCGGAATTCTACCGTAAAAAATACGGTAACAACATTTTAGGGTTTACGGGTTTAACTTAAATTTACAGTTAAATACCGTAATTTCATTAACTGATATAATGTACATATACCAACCTATTGAAGTACTGAAATCTGTATCTTTGTAATACACTGATAACCACCAAAAGCAGGAGGTGATGAGAGTCACATGATGAACCAAAGCAGCTTTTAAATAATAACATATATAGAAGAAGCACAGCGTCATTCACACAAACACTGATCACCATCATGATGATCTCAATAAACTGAAATATGCAATAAACATTAATTTAACAACATTAGATGTAGCATACAACCCTAATAAACATAACTGATAAGAAAAAACTAAGAAGAAACATAGTTATTTAAAAAAAAAACATCAAATTCAAACAAAATTTGCAATGCAGGGAATTCTGGGAACATCAGTTTACATTTTTTTCCCTGTAAATATTACAGGAACTTACCGTTAATGATTTAACAGGTTTTTACTGTAGTTTTTTACCATTAAAATCACGGTCATTTTTTACAGTGCTCCCTATATAAAGCATACGGACAGAAAAACAAACATGCGGAAAGATACACAATCTTTCAGCCTAGGATAAAGTCATGAACATCAACAATAATTTGGGACAAATATAATGTGATTTTTTGGGGGGGTAAACTATAAGTGGCACTCTATGGTGAAGCAAGATTTGGAACAGCATCCTGAGTCGCCGCAGACAGTGTTTAACTTTAAATTAATGTTGTTCTACTGAATGTACAAATCAAGCTGTTAGCTGAAATATCCACAAAATAAAAAACAACACTGATATAAGAGTGTGCAGTTTATCTGTCAATCAGATGCGCAAGAGTTTTGTTACTACAGCAACGAATCATCCTGGGTCCAATTCAATTAATATTAAAATAAAGTGATGTGTGATTAAGACACCCAGCCAAAGTCTGTCACTCGGCGGCCATCTTTGAAACACCTCTCGGGCATCCAAGTGCACCTCCTATCACTTTGTATGGGGAAACATCAAATTCTCCAAAACTGTTCACTAAGCTAACGATTAAATTTCATATTTGAAATCACCAATGAAATCTTACAACAACTGTGTCATAAATGTTGTTTCTTTTGCTCAAATAGCATTATAAAAAGCTTATTTATTTTTAAAAAGCCAGTGCGCATGCACGCGTCTCAGAGCGCTGACTGTTTCTATAGCAACCGAGACTTCTAACGGCAGCTGCAGTGATGCGCTGACTTTACCGATTAGCGATTGGCTCTTTCATTCAGAAGGCGGGGCTTCCTGCGATTGAGCGGCCATATTAAGCGTTGCACTTTTCCTCATTCAAAACTATTCTATAGTCTTTGACCCCAGCGCTCTGATGCTGATGTTGTTGGTTCACAAAATAATAATTGTGTAATTATTGTCTGTTAAACATACTATAAAAAAAAATTAAAAGAAAAGAAACTCTGTAAACGATATGAATTATTATATGAATATGGGGGTTTGGGGGAAGGGGGGGGGGTATGTCCCCACCAATGTCGAAAGCAAACCTAAGCTCTTGCTATACCCCTCTTACATTTTTTTACCTAATTAGTTTCAATATGCTAGTCAGTATTTTCTTTTTTTTTTCAAAGCGAATATAAAATTGTTTCTGTGGATATGCGAGATTTTTAATTACAAATGAATTTTTATATACAGTGCTCTCCACTAATATTGGCACCCTTGATAAATATGAGCAAAGGCGGCTGTGAAAATAAATCTGCATTGTTTATCCTTTTGATCTTTCACTCAATAAATTCACAAAATTCTAACCTATCATTGACGTAAAACAATTGAGAGTGGGGAGAAAATCTCATAATGAAATAAATGTTTTTCTCCAATGGATGTTGGCCACAATTATTGGCACCCCTAGAAATTCTTATGAGTAAAATATCTCTGAAGTATATTCCCATTCATATTTACATTTTTTAGCACACCAGGGTGACTAGGAGCATGAAACTGTCCAGCCATGACTTTCTGTTCCACAGGATTATAAATATGAGGAACACAAATGTCAAATACCCTTAATCATCCATCACAATGAGAAAAAACAAAAAATATATTTCTGATGTGCAGAACAAGATTGTTGAGCATCACAAAATAGAAAGTGGCTGTAAGAAAAGAGTTAAAACATTGAAAATCCCCATTTCCACCATCAGGGTAATAATTAAGAGGTTCCAATCAACTAAAGATGTTAAAAATCTGCCTGAAAGAGGACGTGTGTCTATATCGTCCTAATGCACGCTGAGGAGGAGAGTTTGAGTGGACAAAGACTCTTCAAGGATCACAGCTGGAGAATTGTAGAGATTAGTTGAGTCTTGGGGTCAGAAACCTAAAAAAAATATATATCAAACATCCCCTAAATCACCACATGTTGTTCGGGAGGGTTTCAAGAAAAATTGTCCTCACTCATCCAAAAACAAACTCCAGCAAATTCAGTTGTCAGACGCGACTGGAACTTCAAATGGCACTGGCTTCTATTGTCAGATGAAACTGAAAAAAAGAGCTTTTTGGCAGCAAACCCACCAGATGAGTTTAGTGCAAACAGGGATAAAAAAGTACCCCATGTCCACGGTTAAATATACTGCTGGATCTGTAATGTTGTTGGGCTGTTTTTCTGCCAGAGGTCCTGAACATCTTGTTCAGATGCATGGCATCATGGATTCTATCAAATACCAACAGATACAAAATCAAAACCTGACTGCCTCTGTTAGAAATCTTATAATGGGCCGTGTTTGGATCTTCCACCAGGACAATAATCCAAACACAAACCTCAAAATAAACACAAAAATGGGTCACTGAGCACAAAATGAATCTTTTACCATTGCTGTCTCTGTCCTCTGACCTGAACCCTGTAGAAGATGAGTGAGGTGAACTGAAGAGAAGAAGTACTAACATGGAGCTGTGAATCTGAAGGATCTGGAGAGATTCTGTATGAAGAAATGGTCTCTGATCTCTTATCAGGTGTTCTCCAAACTCTTCAGGCATTATAGGAGAAAACTCAGAGCTGTTGTCCTGGGAGAAGGACATTGCAATAATTGGGTGCCAATAATTGTGGCCAACATGAAATAGTGAAAGCATTTATTTCACAATGAGATCCCCCGCCCCACTTTCAATTGTTTTACTTCAATGATAGGTTGGAATTTTGTGAATTTTTGGAATGAAAGATAAAAGGATAAACAATGCAGATTTATTTTCACAGCTGCCTCTGGTCATATTTACCAAGAGTGCCAATATTAGTGGAGGGCACTGTATATATATATATATTACCTTGTGAAAAAGAAAAACGCTTCAGTAAAATAGTACAAAAATAATTTATGCCTACATAAAAAGAATTTACTTACACTGCAAAAAAAAATATTTTGTCTTGTTTTCTAGTATAAATATCTAAATATTCTTGAATCAAGATGCATTTACTTGACAAGTAAAATCACGTAAGATATTAAGTCTTGTTTTCTAAAAACAATTAATAAAAACTTAAAGCAAGCAAAAATATCTAAATATTTTTTTATAATAGCAAATTTAAAAAAATAATTTATAGGCTGAGCAAGATTATTTTTCTTGCCCCATTGGCAGATATTTTTACTTTTTTTTAAGCAAAAATCTAATAAAATTATGATTTTTTTTCAGAAAACAAGACATAATATCTTAAGTCATTTTACTTGTTAAGTAAATGCATCTTGATTCAAGAGTGTTTAGATATTTATACGAGAAAACAAGACAAAAATACTAAGAAAATCATGTTTTGCAGTGTATGTGAATTTTGAGTTTTCAGACACTTAATTGCACGTTAATTGCAATACATTGTAAACGTTGTTTATTTTAAATTTATATTAAATACAATTAGATAAACATAAAAGTGCTTTTTTACCCACTTAAATAAGACTTAATGTCAGCACGAAATAAATTACATTTTCGATTTGAAGCACACTAAGAGCACATTCAATACAGTTAAGGGCACTTCTTTTCTCAGAAGATTTGACCACAGGTTTCAAATAGTTTAAATTTATTTCTTTGGTCTGTGGTCTGGGTAGACATTACATGCATTTATCATGAAACTACAGTCAATCCATGTTAATTTTGACCGCAAACAATGCACTGTACAATGCAGTCTACAACAAAGCAAAAATACAAATTGGCAGCAGAACTGATTAGCATTACTGGACCATAACTGCATGCAGTGTACATGCTATGATCTGTTAATATGGGCAGTGAAAAATATAGATCAAGTGTGGAATGGCTGTGAAGTCTCTGAACCAATATTTCTTCAGTATTCATATTGTCAGTTAAAAAACAAAAGTCCAAGAATAAAGATGCAAATAAATCATAATACATGACAAAAAGAACATCTCTTACATTAGACTTGACACTCATGAAGTCAAGAAGAAAACACCTCACCCCAACGTGATTTTAACACAAAACCTTCTATTCTGAAGTCAAACACTTGATACATCTTCTTCACAAGACAAGGTACCAGAAAATTAGCATAAGCACTTTAATACACTGATCACAAAAAGTAGCAATGGACAATATGCAAATCAGTCATGGTACAGCACTGAAGGAACATTCACACATAGGAGGTCAAGAAGATATCTTTCCTGCATAGGGCCCTTGATACATTCACCACAAAAAGCCTTATGTTCCCCATAAGCTCAAGTGGTGAGGCTCTTTTTTTTATCTGGCAATGCGAAGCAAGAAGAAAATGGCCCTCAATGATCTCAAGAGGTAAGGCTTTCTGAATTTCTTGGTGTGTTGTTGTGGCGTGAGGTTTTTCATCCTTCGATAGCTCAGCTGGTAGAGCGGAGGACTGTAGATGAAGTGTTGGCTATCTTTAGGTCGCTGGTTAGATTACAGCTCGAAGAAGTTTGGTTTTAAATTTGGCACACACGTTTCCACGTTTTCTTCTTACTTCGTATTGCCAGATAACAAACGGCCATAAGTCAAGATCCAAACCTAACCTGTTACGCAACGGAAGGAACGTTTTCCATATTAGACATCAAACGTTTGATGTCAGGAAAAGATCACCTGACCCCGACGTGATTTGAACACGCAACCTTCTGATCTGGAGTCAGACGCGCTACCGTTGCGCCACGAGGTCTCAATAAACACTGTGGTGCTTCCTGTGTAGGGCCCTTGATGCATTCACCACAAAAAGCAGCCTGAATTCCCTCAATGATCTCAAGAGGTAAGGCTTTCTGAATTTCTTGGTGTGTTGTTGTGGCGTGAGGTTTTTCATCCTTCGATAGCTCAGCTGGTAGAGCGGAGGACTGTAGATGAAGTGTTGGCTATCCTTAGGTCGCTGGTTCGATTCCGGCTCTAAGGAGTTTGGTTTTAAATTTGGCACACACGTTTCCACGTTTTCTTCTTACTTCATATTGCCAGATAAAAAACGGCCATAAGTCAAGATCCAAACCCGTTACGCAACAGAAGGAACGTTTTCCATATTAGACATCAAATGTGTGATGTCAAGAAGAGATCATCTGACCCCGACGTGCTTTGAACACCCAACCTTCTG
>CM041798.1:34382119-34392119 GCA_023376895.1 Aspiorhynchus laticeps
TTAGTTTATAACACTTGTGTGTGTTTACTCATGGTTTATGAAGACACATGACTATTGTATGTGATTAAGCAGAAGTCTATTAGTTTATAACACTTGTGTGTGTTTACTCATGGTTTTTGAAGACACATGACTATTGTATGTGATTAAGCAGAAGTCTATTAGTTTATAACACTTGTGTGTGTTTACTCATGGTTTTTGAAGACACATGACTATTGTATGTGATTAAGCAGAAGTCTATTAGTTTATAACACTTGTGTGTGTTTACTCATGGTTTATGAAGACACATGACTATTGTATGTGATTAAGCAGAAGTCTATTAGTTTATAACACTTGTGTGTGTTTACTCATGGTTTATGAAGACACATGACTATTGTATGTGATTAAGCAGAAGTCTATTAGTTTATAACACTTGTGTGTGTTTACTCATGGTTTTTGAAGACACATGACTATTGTATGTGATTAAGCAGAAGACTATTAGTTTATAACACTTGTGTGTGTTTACTCATGGTTTTTGAAGACACATGACTATTGTATGTGATTAAGCAGAAGACTTAGTTTATAACACTTGTGTGTGTTTACTCATGGTTTATGAGGACACAAGGCTTTCAGTATACTGTTAACACACGTGTGTTTTTAACAATAGTGTACTGCGAATCACCATTTAGTAGAATACAATAATTTCACTTCAGATTCATGTTATAAAGAGAGTGAAACTAAATTGACAAAAGTGTTTAACAAACCTCTTTAGCAGAAGTGACTTCACTACCCGTTATGGCTGGAGTGACAGCTCATGGACAAACTGGAAAACAGAAACAAAGCGAAACAACTGGATGATATTAGTATAACTACTTTGATAACATTTGGAAATATTCTACCTTGCACAGTTCCTACCCACAGCAAGAACGCTAGGGTGCAAAACGGATCATAGATGATCCGTGATCCGTACGGACCAGTCCCCACGGTTTTCGGCACGCATGTGATTCGCGGATCAACTGATAAGTTTAACATAGAGTGAAAGTTTATCATTTGCACGCGCTCCGTTTTCTGCCGCTCAGCCGCTGCCGCACACACTGATGCGCGCACACGCAGAGAGAGCGCGTGAGAAAGAGAGGCGTGATTTAGATACCGCGTTTCAGACAACGCCTCAACGGATGGATGGAAACATACACACACACAAAGTTATGTTAAAATACCTGTTTTGGCAAGTATTCTGGTAAACACAGTCAGTTATGTCTTAAGTTAACGTATACAGCCCGAAAAGAACCGGATGTGTGTCAGTATTTGGTCTGTGCATTTAGTCTTAAAGAGACAGCAGCCTATAACACCTGCTTCTGTCTGCTAATCATCTGTATTTAACTTATGCAGTAAGCATTATTGTGTTTTACACTTAATTTTTACATTTCTGCACCTGTTCATACTACTGTTACTGTCTTTATTTATAATTTTATGTTGTAGGCTGGAAATCTATCTATTGGTTGAAAATCTAATTAATTTGTGTAATTGTTCTTGGTTTATTACTGACTTTAGTAGTAAAGCAACTTTTTTGCTGATCCGAAAAATGATCCGATCCGTGACTCAAAATCCGAACGTGATCCGAACCGTGAGTTTTGTGATCCGTTGCACCACTAAAGAACGCCATGGCAAGTCATGTCCTCCATAATCATATGTTATCTCTTCATCTTTATTTATGTCTTTTACAGCAAATAAACAAAGATGAGGCTTTCCTTCTAATTCAATTTTTTTAATTTTGCCATTTGGCTTTTGACTGTCGTTTACTAGTCTCCCAAGAGAGTCGTCATCATAGCAGGCATCAATGCTATATGGGACAAAAAAAATGTAATTGTTACAAATGTTCACTAAAGTTATCTCTAGAAAGGAATACCATCATTAGTAATCACTTTAACCTGCCCCAAAACTGTGTGTGGTATTTAGTTTCAGGGTTAAGAAACACATTTCAAAAGCTGCACAGGGGTTTACATACAGTAAAATACAGGCTACTCACCAGTAATCACGCCCTCTATGTTGGAAAAAGAATGAATAATCATTTAATTTTTTCCCAATTTCTCTTTTTCTAATAAAGTTCCTCTTTACTCGAGAATAAAGGAACCTTTTAAGATAGTTTTTTTTGCAAACACACCTCGACCTAAATGAAATAAAAATCAACAGGAAACTGTTAAACAATTTAAACTACGTAAAGGTAGGGTAGGCGATTTCGTAAAGGGTAGCAATAGCAAGATAGCTTTAAAAGCATAAGAAACCCACCCTCCCAGTATAATCACTCTGCAAAGCCATGCCTCCTCCAAAACACATTAACGTGCTCAGGCAGAGCAGAGACTAACCAGTGACACGATGAGAGACGGCTTTGGTGGAGGATTGAATGCAACACCCTCTGATTACCTCATACTTCATTCACCAGTGAGAAAACATTACAGTGCAAAGTGCATAATATTACAATAATAGCACCTTTCGTTCTCGCTGGAACGCGCTGATGATATCTCACATCTGCACAAACAGGGTGCGTAGAATTAAAATACATATTTGACAGGCAGGCAAAACAGCCTATCATAAAGTTTCGGACCGAACATTTTGTATGGACGAACATTTTATGGTCCTACGCCTAGACGATATTAATACATATAAATAAATATAGACCACTTAACTTAGTGTTTGCTATCAGGATGTGAGGAGACTTTCAACCAGCATAAACCATGTTTTTGAACCAAATCACCTACCCTGCCTTTGACCAAAACACATTTGAACAGTACCACTTACACAAACTAGGGCTGCACAATAAATCGAAATGAAATCGAAATCGCGATTTGACAGAAGCTGCGATCATCATGTGTATCTTTCAGTGAAGCACGGTTCTGTGATCAGCAGTAAATCTCCATCCGAAGGCCGGAGAAAACTCCAAATACACCCCGCAGAAGAAACTTAGGAAATGCCTATCGCTGCTGCTGAATAAACAGAAGATTTAACTGCTTTCATTGATTCAACGTGACTAATAAAAACACGACTACGACAATATGATTTATCTGAGTTCTTATAATTTTCATTATAATAAAGTATATCTATAATGAAATGCTAATCGACATAGCCTTTATCACAGCTTAGAATACTATGAAATATGTTGCGTGCCTTATTCTGTGTAAGAACCACATCATCTCACAGAAGGATTTATTTCAAACACTTGACTGATATTATGAAGTGAGTTTGGAGTAAAAACATGTTATTAAATGTGGTATTTTCGTGTGCTCTCAGATGGAGCAGCATTTACTACACAGAGCTGTAGTTCATTGAGAAGCTACACAAACAACTGTCATTATCACAAATGATTTTATAATCGCACGATTATATTGTCTGCGATTTTTTTTTTTTTTTTGCGTAGCTTGTCAGTGAACTACGGCTCTGTGAAGTAAATGCTGCTCCACCTGAAAGAGGGTGATGGAGATTTATTACTAATCACAGAACCGGCTTTACTGACGAAATGTGCATGCAATCGCATTTGATTAATCGTGCAGCCCTAATACAAACATGCACCTTTTTTTACACTTTTTTTTAATATATTATGAAACAAAAACAGAAAAGATTAAAAAAAAACATACCTTTGATGGGATTAATGTATCTCCCAGTTATTATGTCTTTGTCCTTCCCCATTTGCACATGGATTTCTGCATCCTTTAGAGGATTTGGTTCTCTGATCCGACGACTCAGACTCACTACAAAATAACATGTCAAGTCAATCTTTACAGGTAAACAGTGTAATATTAATTAAGTGCATATTCCTAGTTAGTTTATAACACTGAGCTGCTTTATAACAGAAAATCAAGTTGTAACTCTAACAGGTCGGGTAACAGGACTGAGTGAAAACCTGGGGACACGACTAAAATATGTATTTTATCCAAAATAGTATAAATTTATTTTGAAATAAATGTATTTAAAGCACAGATGGGATATGGAGGTACACAAAAATACAAAAAAATGATTTCTTTAGGATTTTAAACATTATATTTAATGTTAAAATGTAGCGTTAGACACTGGGGACATGCACAAATGCTATATTTTCAGTGTTTTAGGTAGTTTTTAATAATTTGTTTTTAAATTTGCAGTTAGATTAATGTGCAGGTCACTTTGCTTAATAATAAAATGTATCTTATAGTTAATTTTTATACATGTTTGTATCTATAATGTCCTGGGGACACAAATGGCACCCATTCGGTGGAATGGCCCAGTAATTAATTACTCCTAACAATGGCCCTGTTATGGGTTAACTTTTCTCTTTAAAAGCAAACAGAAACAGCAGCAGGCAGTGGTTTGGGTGAGAAAATTGCACGCTCCAGTCTCAAGGCCGTGGCCAGGGGAGCGAGAGACAAGCATCCCCGTGTTAGAGTGCACCTCAGCCGGCTAATCCTGCGAACTCTCCCGCTCAGAGCACGTGAACTCCCGCGACCGCACAGACACGACATTAGCTAGTAGATTGTGTTTATTCAGATGTCAATCTACTGTTTTATTTGAACTTTGATAAATGTGATAAAATGAAAAAATATATCGCATAAGTGTTTTCTTTTTAGACGCATTGACCTATTAGCCGTGTGCTCTACCCAAGGCCACTTGATTTCACAACGATATATTTAATTTAAATTAAAGCATTTCTTGACGATTACCACATTCGTTGCGATCTAAGTTAGAGCTGATTCTACAAGCAGCGCTCCTCTCAAGCGCCATTACTACAGTTTTAAGTGATTAAATTACATTAAATTAATATTTGACAACTGAAATTAACGTTGAGGAATAGCAGATTTCATGTAACTTATATAAAAAAATAAAAGATATTAAGTACTTACTTTTTCACCATAGATGCTGCTGCGTTGTTCACTGAAGCGCTCTTCTTGACGTACGCTGCGTGTCTGGTATTTTCCGCCAACCGCGGCGGGAATGTTTAATTTAGCGCCAATCTGTGTGTAATTTGGCGCGAATGTGTATACATTGCAATACCAATTCCCACCTACAGGGGCACTGTTCCGAGTTCACACATACACATCATGGTTTAAGAGGACCATGTTTGTAAAGGTTATAAAAAAGGTAGGGAGTGTCATAACAGTAAAATAGCAACATTAATAAATAAAAGCATTAATATACTAAACATACTATCATTAATAATTATTTAAATTAGTATTAGTCAATAATTATAGCAATTTAAATTTCCCGAATTATGAGACCACTAAAATTGGTCTCATAAACCGATTGGTCTCGTAATGCCGGTGTGTAAACCAGAAAATTGGTCTCATAAACCACATATGCCAACACACACACACACACACACACACAGACACGCTCGCTCGCTCACTCACTCACACACACACAGACACAGACACAGACACAGACACAAACACAGACACACACACAAACAGATACACACACGCACACATACACGCGCACACACACACACATACATGCACACGCACACAAAGAGACACACACAGACACACGCTCACACACACACACACACACTCACACACACACACACACGCTCACACGCTCACACACACACGCTCACACACACACAAATAAATAATTGTAAAGGTAACTGCAGATGATCTGATGAATGAGGTAAAGCTGATCCAGGTTTATGTTAGTTTGTGGGAGGAATGCATTGCATATGAGCTCAAGAGGTTTGTCTCTTGTTCTTGTAGTCTAGATAGTGTTGTTTACATGTGATCAGCACACACTGATAAAGATGTTGTGTGACGGGTGTGATAGTGACACCCAGCGCTCAGATTACACGTCATGCCCTCTTAATAATAAACCAAATTATGTTTACAAATATGTTGCAGAGTTTGTAAACCCCTGATCTAAACATATATTCAAACCAATGATCTCACTGATAACTCACTGTGTGTAAGAGATGGCAGGCCGGGGTTATTACAGTACAGTACGTCTCTCTTTCATCCGTTCACAGATTATGATTCATAACGATCCTGGCATGAATCAGCACCAGCAGCATAAACATATAGAACAGCACATTATAATATAAAACAATGATGAACTGACAGGTCAAAGACTCCACTTCTGTGTTTATGTGTAAAAGAAGCCGATCAATCATATATTCTGTTGCTTTCAGGCAATTTTTGCATTTCCAAGATGATTTTCTGACATGGACTTCAAAAATGGAGACGTATGTTTTGCAGCAGTACAGAAATTGATTTATTTTTTCTTTATATACTGATGGAGTTTAAAAGTTTTCAACAGAAAAGATTTACAGGAGATTAAGACGGAAATAATTCCTTCGGCGTTTGACGTCGATTGTGTTTCTGTTGTTTGTCGGGGCACTTCTGAAGAACTTGGCACCTCAGTCAATAATAATAATAATAATAATAATAATAATAATGCATATCCAGGAGATCAGATCCGCGTGAGCTGGTGCCACAGACTCGAGGGAAGAATACTCTCCACTTTCTCCATGATGAAGTTGAGTGGGGCGAACAGAGTGCTCAGGAACTGTGAGAAACCAGACAGAAACCAGTCAGATATCTGCAGTCTGAACAGCCTGCGTATTAAATCACATTCAATAATATCATGAAAACAATACATTTTGATACACATTAGCAGTGCTGGGGGTAACATGAGTTACTTTTCCCAAGTAACTAGTAAAGTAACATTCCTTTTTGATTTAAAATGTAACATCTTTTTCAAATAGTGACAGTTACATTGTTTCTGATGTATTGAGTGACAGCTCTGGTGTTGCCATGGTGACAGAAATCAGAGCGTTGTGTGTGAACATGATCTTACTGTAGTTCTAGACTAAATATCGACATGATCTTACTGTAGTTCTAGACTAGATATCAACATGATCTTACTGTAGTTCTAGACTAGATATCAACATGATCTTACTGTAGTTCTAGACTAAATATCAACATGATCTCACTGTAGTTCTAGACTAAATATCGACACGATCTTACTGTAGTTCTAGACTAAATATCAACATGATCTTACTGTAGTTCTAGACTAAATAACAACACGATCTTACTGTAGTTCTAGACTAAATATCGACACGATCTTACTGTAGTTCTAGACTAAATATCAACACGATCTTACTGTAGTTCTAGACTAAATATCGACACGATCTTACTGTAGTTCTAGACTAAATATCAACACGATCTTACTGTAGTTCTAGACTAAATATCAACACGATCTTACTGTAGTTCTAGACTAAATATCGACACGATCTTACTGTAGTTCTAGACTAAATATCGACACGATCTTACTGTAGTTCTAGACTAAATATCGACACGATCTTACTGTAGTTCTAGACTAAATATCGACACGATCTTACTGTAGTTCTAGACTAAATATCGACACGATCTTACTGTAGTTCTAGACTAAATATCGACACGATCTTACTGTAGTTCTAGACTAAATAGCGACACGATCTTACTGTAGTTCTAGACTAGATATCGACACGATCTTACTGTAGTTCTAGACTAGATATCGACACGATCTTACTGTAGTTCTAGACTAAATATCGACACGATCTTACTGTAGTTCTAGACTAAATATCGACACGATCTTACTGTAGTTCTAGACTAAATATCGACACGATCTTACTGTAGTTCTAGACTAAATATCGACACGATCTTACTGTAGTTCTAGACTAAATATCGACACGATCTTACTGTAGTTCTAGACTAAATATCGACACGATCTTACTGTAGTTCTAGACTAAATATCGACACGATCTTACTGTAGTTCTAGACTAAATATCGACACGATCTTACTGTAGTTCTAGACTAAATATCGACACGATCTTACTGTAGTTCTAGACTAAATATCGACACGATCTTACTGTAGTTCTAGACTAAATATCGACACGATCTTACTGTAGTTCTAGACTAAATATCGACACGGTCTTACTGTAGTTCTAGACTAAATATCGACACGATCTTACGGTAGTTCTAGACTAAATATCAACACGATCTTACTGTAGTTCTAGACTAAATATCGACACGATCTTACTGTAGTTCTAGACTAAATATCGACACGATCTTACTGTAGTTCTAGACTAAATATCGACACGATCTTACTGTAGTTCTAGACTAAATATCGACACGATCTTACTGTAGTTCTAGACTAAATATTGACACGATCTTACTGTAGTTCTAGACTAAATATCGACACGATCTTACTGTAGTTCTAGACTAAATATCGACACGATCTTACTGTAGTTTTCTAGACTAAATATCGACACGATCTTACTGTAGTTCTAGACTAAATATCAGCATGATCTCACTGTAGTTCTAGACTAAATATCGACACGATCTTACTGTAGTTCTAGACTAAATATCAACACGATCTTACTGTAGTTCTAGACTAAATATCGACACGATCTTACTGTAGTTCTAGACTAAATATCGACACGATCTTACTGTAGTTCTAGACTAAATATCAGCATGATCTTACTGTAGTTCTAGACTAAATATCAACACGATCTTACTGTAGTTCTAGACTAAATATCGACACGATCTTACTGTAGTTCTAGACTAAATATCAGCATGATCTTACTGTAGTTCTAGACTAAATATCAACACGATCTTACTGTAGTTCTAGACTAAATATCAACATGATCTTACTGTAGTTCTAGACTAAATATCATCACGAACTAAATATCAACACGATCTTACTGTAGTTCTAGACTAAATATCAACATGATCTTACTGTAGTTCTAGACTAAATATCAACACGATCTTACTGTAGTTCTAGACTAAATATCAACACGATCTTACTGTAGTTCTAGACTAAATATCATCACGATCTTACTGTAGTTCTAGACTAAATATCGACACGATCTTACTGTAGTTCTAGACTAAATATCGACACCATCTTACTGTAGTTCTAGACTAAATATCGACACCATCTTACTGTAGTTCTAGACTAGATATCGACATGATCTTACTGTAGTTCTAGACTAGATATCAACACGATCTTACTGTAGTTCTAGACTAAATATCATCACGATCTTACTGTAGTTCTAGACTAAATATCGACACGATCTTACTGTAGTTCTAGACTAAATATCGACACGATCTTACTGTAGTTCTAGACTAGATATCGACATGATCTTACTGTAGTTCTAGACTAAATATCAACACGATCTTACTGTAGTTCTAGACTAAATATCAACACGATCTTACTGTAGTTCTAGACTAAATATCATCACGATCTTACTGTAGTTCTAGACTAAATATCGACACGATCTTACTGTAGTTCTAGACTAAATATCGACACCATCTTACTGTAGTTCTAGACTAGATATCGACATGATCTTACTGTAGTTCTAGACTAGATATCGACACGATCTCACTGTAGTTCTAGACTAAATATCGACACGATCTCACTGTAGTTCTAGACTAAATATCACCACGATCTTACTGTAGTTCTAGACTAAATATCGACACGATCTTACTGTAGTTCTAGACTAAATATCGACACGATCTTACTGTAGTTCTAGACTAGATATCGACACGATCTCACTGTAGTTCTAGACTAAATATCGACACGATCTCACTGTAGTTCTAGACTACAGATCGACACGATTTTACTGTAGTTCTAGACTAAAGATCGACACGATCTTACTGTAGTTCTAGACTAGATATCGACACGAACTTACTGTAGTTCTAGACTAAATATCATCACGATCTTACTGTAGTTCTAGACTAAATATCATCACAATCTTACTGTAGTTCTAGACTAAATATCAACACGATCTTACTGTAGTTCTAGACTAAATATCATCACGATCTTACTGTAGTTCTAGACTAAATATCAACATGATCTTACTGTAGTTCTAGACTAAATATCATCACGAACTAAATATCAACACGATCTTACTGTAGTTCTAGACTAAATATCAACATGATCTTACTGTAGTTCTAGACTAAATATCAACACGATCTTACTGTAGTTCTAGACTAAATATCAACACGATCTTACTGTAGTTCTAGAC
>CM041798.1:34397119-34399619 GCA_023376895.1 Aspiorhynchus laticeps
GTCTCGGGGGTCTGTGTCTCGGGGGTCTGTGTCTCGGGGTCTGTGTCTCGGGGTCCGTGTCTCGGGGCCTGTGTCTCGGGGTCTGTGTCTCGGGGTCTGTGTCTCGGGGTCCGTGTCTCGGGGCCTGTGTCTCGGGGCCTGTGTCTCAGGGGTCTGTGTCTCAGGGGTCTGTGTCTCAGGGGTCTGTGTCTCGGGGTCTCAGGGTCTGTGTCGCAGTGTCTCGGGGTCCGTGTCTCGGGGCCTGTGTCTCGGGGTCTGTGTCTCGGGGTCTGTGTCTCAGGGGTTGTGTCTCAGGGGCTGTGTCTCGGGGGCCGTGTCTCAGGGGTTGTGTCTCAGGGGCTGTGTCTCGGGGGCCGTGTCTCAGGGGTTGTGTCTCAGGGGCTGTGTCTCGGGGGTCCGTGTCGGGGTCACTCACTTCCCTCCCAGGTGCAGTGCAGCAGGTTGAGCGCGCCCTCCACACGCTTCCAGTGCTGCAGGTGGAAGAAGGTGTAGGCGATGGCCTCGCTGTCTCCGCGCTTCAGGATGTGCTCCGGTGGCAGTATCAGACTCTTCATCTCTAAGAGGTACTGCGGAGAGAACGAGAGGCAGGTTACGGCTGAGGATGAGGATGATGAGGATGAAGATGATGAGGAGGCGGCTCACTTTCGGTACGTGTGGGTTGAACTCCACCGCTCTGTGTATGGCTTCTACTGCGTTCATCTCTGCTGTGCTCAAACCTCTGCGTGACGCCGCCTCTGGAGAAAACCTGCAGACGCACACAAGCCACATCAGAACAGATGCAGAAACACTTCACAGAAGCACTGATTAGAGCGTAACGCTACACAAACATGATGGTTCAGTGTGTTTCAGTACAGCAGGGGGGGGGGGACTACACATAAAATAGATTTTTTTAATTTAACAATGATTTACCAAACAAATAAATTCAATTATAACTCAAATTGTCTTAGGGATAAAAATCTACCTCAGCTTATGCTCTAACTATAGAAAGCCCTTTTACATTACAATTAACAACAGACCAAACTTAAATGTAATTACTATTTTTTTTTTTTATATAATAACCAACACTCAACTAAAAAAATAAATAAATGCAACCACGTAAATTACACACAATGCAGTTTCTAAATGATACAATTTATATTTGTTGTTGAAATATATTAATTTAGACAGTGGCTGTCATAACTTGCTTCATAACAGATTTATTAAGTAATATATTAAATAGCTTAAGACATCACTAACAGGTTTAGTAAAATATAATGAATATATGTGACCCTGCAGCACAAAAGCAGTCATAAGTAACACAGGTATATTTGTAGCAATAGACAACAATACATTGTATGGGTCAAAATTATACATTTCTCTTTTATGCCAAAAATCATTAGGATATTAAGATCATGTTCCATGAAGATATTTAGTAAATTTCCTACCGTAAATATATCAAAACTTAATTTTTGATTAGTAATATGCATTGCTAAGAACTTCATTTGAACAACTTTAAAGGTGATTTTCTCAATATTTAGATTTTTTTGCACCCTCAGATTCCATATTTACAAATATTGTCCTATCATAACAAACCATACATCAATGCAAAGTAGGGCTGTGCGATATGGACAAAAAAAGAAATCGTGATTTCTTTGATCAATTTTGCGATTTCGATTTTAATCACGATTTTGACACACACAGACATGCTTTACAGTCATAAATGCATTCGGTGTGAATTTGAAATGTATTTCCAAAAGAAAACCAATTAGAGCTTTATCAAAAAGCTGTAACGTCTCTAGAACAGACATAAGGCAAAAAAATAAATCCCGTGTCCAGGGTTTTTTTTTTTTTTCATGCATTGGTCATAGAGCTCGTTGTGGCACAGCCTCGGGTGTTGAAATAGATTTGTTGCGCCAGGTTCATACTCCGTCTGCAGTGCGTAACTGCGTATACAGTATGTGTATGCGGTGAAGAAGCAGCTTTGCTTTCACACAGATGCATTTGCAGTCCACTCCTGATCTGCGGCGGTTTACCACAAACACAACATTTATCCATTATTTTGATTTCAAATCCAAATGTTGTTACTGCAAATGCTTTTTCAGCATTGTGATTCTCTTTTATCAAAGTACAGTAATACAATCTTTCTTAGACATTCACATTTAAACTCAATAAATATGAACTCAAACGAGTGCCATATGAATGAATGAATGATGCATTTATATAGCGCTTTATTGTGTATTGCTGTACACCCAAAGCGCTTTACAATCATTTGCCAAGTGCACTTTTGCTTGTTTAAAATCTAGCCAAAAAGCCATGTGTTGACTGAAACAGTAGACTTTAATTATATGAATTTATGGTGTACTTACTACATTTCCGTGTCAATCCATGTTTATTTTTACCGCGAACAATGCGTTGTCACTCACTTTAATTCAGCGCGTGCAGCAAAGCAAGAATAGACTCCATGCGGAAGCGCTCGCTGCATGACTGTTGCAGACGCACTGCTCCTGGAGCGCTCTGCCGG
>CM041798.1:34407119-34409619 GCA_023376895.1 Aspiorhynchus laticeps
AAAAACAGCTCGGTTGGATCCGAGGTGCAAGATGACATCACAGGGTGCAGTCATTTGCATAAACACGCCTCCAGAGCAAGACATCGACGAATAGTCTTCCTCTCACCATAGGCTCCGCCCACTGGCGTTCAGTCACTTAACACTTGATCACACTGAATGCCCAGCGTAAGGAACAAGAGGATGGTTTATTTTAATGGTGTTCCAGATCGTGTTGTAGGATGTTGTTTTGTAATCGTGTGTGTGTGTCAAAGTCAAAGTCAAAGTCAGCTTTATTGTCAATTCTGCCACATGTACCGTACATACATACAGAGAATTGAAATTGCGTTACTCTTACTCCCTGGTGCATACAGATAACACAAAACACAAACCGTAGAACGCAAAAATACAGATAAGTACAAATCAATATACATACACAAAATGCAACTATTACAATATACAAATAAGGACATGTAGGAAAAAAGTAAAACATTAAATAAAGAAAATAAAAATAATATAAAAAATGGATAAAGTGGCATATGGCACATGGCAGATAGTGCAAATCAGTGAAATAAACAAACAAACAGTGTAGAATATAAATGTAGTGCAAATAGCTTATTTTTACTATTTAAAGTGACAGTACAAGTGACAAGTGACCAGTGTTTGTCTCAGTGTGAGTGTGAGTGTGAGTGTGTGTGGTGGTGGTGGGGTGGGGGACCGAGTTCAGTGATTCGTGGGGTAAGAGAGGGGAGGGGGGGCAAGGACGGGAGGGAGTTCAGCTTCCTGACAGCCTGGGGGATGAAGCTGTCTTTCAGTCTGTTAGTCCTGGCTTGGAGACTCCTCAGTCTCCTCCCTGATGGCAGCAGACTGAAGAAGCTGTGTGACGGGTGGGTGGGATCACCTGCAATGCTGAGGGCTTTGCGGGTGAGACGGGTGTTGTAGATGTCCTGGAGGGAGGGGAGAGAGACACCAACGATCTTCTCAGCTGCTCTCACTATCCGTTGAAGGGACTTGCGGCAGGACGCGTTGCAGGCGCCATACCACACAGTGATGCAGCTAGTCAGAATGCTCTCGATGGTGCCTCTGTAGAAGGTGCACATGATGGGGGCCGGGGCTCTGGCTCTTCTTAGTTTGCGGAGGAAGTAGAGACGCTGTTGTGCTTTCTTGGCTAGTGCTACAGTGTTGTTGGTCCAGGAGAGGTCCTCTGTGATGATGTGTACACCCAGGAACTTGGTGCTGCTCACTCGCTCCACGGTCGCACCATTGATGGTCAGAGGAGCATGCTGAGTGTGCACTCTCCTGAAGTCAACGACAATCTCCTTCGTCTTCTCCACATTCAGAGAGAGATTGTTGTCACTGCACCACCCGGCCAGGCGGCTCACCTCGCTCCTGTAGTTTGTCTCATCTCTGTTGCTGATGAGACCCACCACAGTCGTGTCATCCGCAAATTTAATGAAGAGGTTGGAGTTGTGTGACGGTGTGCAGTCGTGGGTAAGCAGAGTGAAGAGGAGGGGGCTCAGCACGCATCCCTGGGGGGCCCCCGTGTTCAGTGTGATGGTGCTGGATGTGTTACTGCCGACCCGTACTGCCTGAGGTCTCCCGGTCAGAAAGTCCAACAGCCAGTTGCACAGCGACGTATTGAGCCCTAGCTGTACCAGTTTATGGATGAGCTGTTGAGGGATGATTGTGTTGAATGCTGAACTGAAGTCTATGAACAGCAATCTGACATATGTGTCCGTTTTGTCTAGGTGTGTGAGGGCTGGGTGGAGGGCAGTGGCGATGGCATCATCGGTCGAGCGATTGGACCTATATGCAAACTGGAAGGGGTCCAGGGAGGGGGGGAGGACAGACTTGATGTGCTGCATGACTAACCGTTCAAAGCACTTCATGAGAATAGGGGTGAGTGCTACTGGACGGTAGTCATTGAAGCAGGATGGAGATGACTTCTTCGGGACTGGAATAATGGTGGTAGCTTTGAAGCATGTGGGGACAACAGCCTGACTTAGTGAGATGTTGAAAATGTCTGTTAAGACATCAGTGACATACATTTTGGTGTGTGTGTGTGAGTGAGAGAGAGAGAGAGTGTGTGTGTGTGTGTGTGTGTGAGAGTGTGAGTGAGAGAGAGAGAGAGAGAGAGAGTGTGTGTGTGTGTGTGTGTGTGTGAGAGAGAGAGAGAGAGAGAGAGTGTGTGTGTGTGTGTGTGTGTGTGAGTGAGAGAGAGAGAGAGAGAGAGTGTGTGTGTGTGTGTGTGTGTGTGTGTGTGTGTGTGTATGTGAGTGAGAGAGGAGAGAGAGAGTGTGTGTGTGTGTGTGTGTATGGGTGTGTGTGTGTGTGTGTGAGTGAGAGAGAGAGAGAGAGAGAGTGTGTGTGTGTGTGTGTGTGTGTGTGTGTGTGTGTGTGTGAGTGTGTGTGTGTGTGTGTGTGTGTGTGTGTGTGTGTGTGTACGCGTTTTTGTGACAAATCAGGACATAGATGTGTATAATGACACAGGTATGACACAGGTATTACAAGGTGAAGGTGACTT
>CM041798.1:34422119-34442119 GCA_023376895.1 Aspiorhynchus laticeps
GATCTTCTGTCTGTTACTGGTGCTGTCTGTTACTGGTGCTGTCTGTTACTGGTCTGATCTTCTGTCTGTTACTGGTGCTGTCTGTTACTGGTCTGATCTTCTGTCTGTTACTGGTGCTGTCTGTTACTGGTGCTGTCTGTTACTGGTCTTCTGTCTGTTACTGGTCTGATCTTCTGTCTGTTACCGGTCTGATCTTCTGTCTGTCACTGGTCTGATCTTCTGTCTGTTACTGGTCTGATCTTCTGTCTGTCACTGGTCTGATCTTCTGTCTGTTACTGATCTGATCTTCTGTCTGTCACTGGTCTGATCTTCTGTCTGTTACTGGTCTGATCTTCTGTCTGTTACTGGTCTGATCTTCTGTCTGTTACTGGTCTGATCTTCTGTCTGTCACTGGTCTGATCTTCTGTCTGTTACTGGTCTGATCTTCTGTCTGTCACTGGTCTGATCTTCTGTCTGTCACTGGTCTGATCTTCTGTCTGTCACTGGTCTGATCTTCTGTCTGTCACTGGTCTGATCTTCAGTCTGTTACTGATCTGATCTTCAGTCTGTTACTGATCTGATCTTCAGGCTGTTACTGATCTGATCTTCAGGCTGTTACTGGTTCTTTCTGTTACTGGTCTGATCTTCAGTCTGTCACTGGTCTGATCTTCAGTCTGTTACTGATCTGATCTTCAGGCTGTTACTGGTTCTTTCTGTTACTGGTCTGATCTTCAGTCTGTCACTGGTCTGATCTTCAGTCTGTTACTGATCTGATCTTCAGGCTGTTACTGGTTCTTTCTGTTACTGGTCTGATCTTCAGTCTGTCACTGGTCTGATCTTCAGTCTGTTACTGATCTGATCTTCAGTCTGTTACTGGTCTGATCTTCTGTCTGTTACTGGTCTGATCTTCAGTCTGTTACTGATCTGATCTTCAGTCTGTCACTGGTCTGATCTTCAGTCTGTTACTGATCTGATCTTCTGTCTGTCACTGGTCTGATCTTCAGTCTGTCACTGGTCTGATCTTCAGTCTGTCACTGGTCTGATCTTCAGTCTGTTACTGATCTGATCTTCTGTCTGTCACTGGTCTGATCTTCTGTCTGTTACTGATCTGATCTTCTGTCTGTCACTGGTCTGATCTTCAGTCTGTCACTGGTCTGATCTTCAGTCTGTCACTGGTCTGATCTTCAGTCTGTCACTGGTCTGATCTTCAGTCTGTTACTGATCTGATCTTCAGTCTGTTACTGGTCTGATCTTCTGTCTGTTACTGGTCTGATCTTCTGTCTGTTACTGGTCTGATCTTCTGTCTGTTACTGGTCTGATCTTCTGTCTGTCACTGGTCTGATCTTCAGTCTGTCACTGGTCTGATCTTCAGTCTGTTACTGATCTGATCTTCAGGCTGTTACTGGTTCTGTCTGTTACTGGTCTGATCTTCTGTCTGTTACTGGTCTGATCTTCTGTCTGTTACTGGTCTGATCTTCTTTCTGTTACTGGTCTGATCTTCTGTCTGTTACTGGTCTGATCTTCTGTCTGTTACTGGTCTGATCTTCTGTCTGTTACTGATCTTCAGTCTGTTACTGGTCTGATCTTCAGTCTGTTACTGGTCTAATCTTCTCTCTCTCTCTCTCTCTCTCTCTCTCTCTCGCTCTCTTGCTCTCTTGCTCTCTCTCTCTCTCTCTCTCTCTCTCTCTCTCTCTCTCTCTCTCTCTCTCTCTCTCTGTCCAGTAACTACTCGGTAATGACGCAACGTCTGTTACTAGTTCTGAAGTGACTCTGTTTAGTTAGTAACAGTCTTCAGAGAGTCTTTGTAGCTAGTACAGACTAGACGTCTAGTCCAGAGCTTCTGTTCTGTGTCTGTGGTAACGCTGTGCTGTCTCTGTGTAGATGATGTGCGAGGTGATGCCCACCATCAGCGAGGCGGAGGTCGGCAGTAACGGAGGCCCTCTGGGCTCCGGCTCTCCCGTGCAGACGGACTCCGAGGGCCACTTTGAGTCTCTGATGGTGTCTATGCTGGAGGAGAGAGACCGACTGCTGGACACGCTCCGAGAGACGCAGGAGAACCTGTGTGTGACGCAGAGCAAGCTGCACGAGATCAGCCACGAGAGAGACTCGCTGCAGAGACAGCTGAACAGCGCCCTGCCGCAGGTGACCGCTGCTCACATCTGTGTCTGTCCAACCGCTGCTCAACACTAACTACGGCCCTATGAATTCAGTTTTATTTTTTTTCTAAATTCTGTTTTTTCCGTTTTAATTCTGACTCCTTTTTAATGGACAAATTAAATTGTATTAATAAAAAAGCATGTCTAATTAATTAAAATCATGAAACTTATACAATTTAACATTAATTTATTAAAAGTGTAATAAAAATGACATGTTTAGGACTCGTATGAAATGTTTTATTTTTTCTCACCTTATGTTTTATTACCAAATTCTGTGTTTTAGCGTCTAATTATTTGAATGCACATAAACAATGATTATTTATTCTTACAGTAGCTTATGAAATGCCCCCCCCCTCCCCCCTCAGAAATTCTTTGTTTTGTTTAAATTTGACTGATTATCAGATGAAGCCATAAAACATTGATTTAATTTATATTTTAATTATTGAAAATTAAACATTTACATTTTTGGCAAATAAAGGGGATTTACTATTAAAATTAAAACATTTAGTGATTATTTCTTTAAAAAATAGTTGTATTATTTTTCATCAGCAGTAGTAGTATTACGTACATTCTAGTAAATAATAGTAATATAGCTATTTCTGACACAATGTCTTCAAGTTAAACAGGACTTTTATTTTGACGGGTTGCCGAGTAAAGTTCTGTGTGTATATGATATGACTAGTTTTACTCAAATGAAATGGTAAAATGCTGGTTTTGATCAGTTTTGGAGATATTGTTGATGTATTTATGTCTTCATTGAGACGTCAGACGCTGAAATCACGCGCTCTGTGTATGTAGTAAACAAAACCCTGCTCCATTCACACAGAGACATTTCAAAAGAATACTGTAAGTTGTTTGTATGCATTTAATTAATTAGACATGCTTTTTGATTAATACAATTTAATTTGACCATTAAAAAGGAAAGAAACGCATTCATTATCCCAGACCGATTTAATCGTGCGATTATGAAAGCAGTTTGTGTAGCTTAATGAACTACGGCTCTGTTTAGTGAATGCTGCTGCATCTGAAGCCGCTTCTGTACACCATCGAGCCTTTAACGAGTTTGAGTCGTTTATAACCTGCATTTAGCAAAGCAACATGCGTCAAACAACTTTCAAACATGAGAAGCATTTATGCATCTCTTGTCCCACAAAATACCACATTTAATAACATGCTTTTATTCCAAACTCTCAGCATTGCATTATAAATATACTTTTTTATAATGAAAATTATAATAATAAGAACTCAGATAAACCATATATCTGACCCTGGAGCACAAAACTAGTCTTAAGTGTCAATTTTTTGACATATGCATCATCTGGAAGCTGAATAAATAGCTTTTCATTGATGTATGGTTTGTTATGATAGGATGATATTTTGCTGAGATGCAACTATTTGAAAATCTGAGGGTGCAAAAAAACTAAATATTGAGAAAATCACCTTTAAAGTTGTTCAAATTAAGTTCTTAGCAATGCATATTACTAATCAATAATTACGTTTTGATATTTACAGTAGGTCCTGTGTTTATCTTCTGTTTCCTGGAACGATGTGCATTAGCGATCTCCCGCGGGGCGTGTTTGGAGTCTCTCTGGCCTTCAGATGGAGATTTACTACTAATCACAGAACCGTGCTTCACTGAAAGACACGCATGACGATCGCAGCTTTTGCCTGATTGTGATTTAATTTAGATTCATCGTGCAGCCCTAAGTGTAATATAGACAGGGTGCACATGCGTGACCAAAATTAAAAATGCGCTGTGTGAATAAGTTCAGGCTGCTCATTTGTGTACCGACATGGTTGACAGCTGTAAATGTGCAGTTAGCATTTTAGATCGACTAACTGAAATACAGTATAAGATTTCTATTTGTACTAAAAGCAGTGCAAAACTGTGACATTTCATTCACTGACGCTCTTCAATCAGCAGCGCTGAACCCGGCAGTGCATATGCACTTACATGCTGGCAACCCGCCAAAATAAAAGCATGCTGATTTTAAGTTTGAAAATGATAAATTCATAATTAAAAAAAGTAAATATTAGCATTTTATTATTAAGTTTAATATAAAATAATTGCATTTTTTATTATTTAATACTCCTTTAATTTTAAAATAAAATAGTATCACACTTTATTATTTTGTTTATTATTTAATTTAAAACGATGAAATAAAGAGCAATATTATTTTCACTTTTTTTTTTTAATAGTTATATTTAATAGGTCACATTTGAACCAGTACGGTACCGGTATCAGTACCTGATATTCGGTACCGGTACCCAACGGTACCTTTTTTCGGTACTTTACTTTCTGTGCAATAACAGTGAAAAAATTAAAAAAACATTTTTTTTTTTCTTACAGAAATTCTTGTTTTATTTTTATCCTGATAATCAAATGAAGGCATGAAACATTTATTTATTTTTAATCAAATGAAAATGAAACCCTTTTATTTTTTGGCAAACAACCAGAGGTTTACTGTTAAAATTAATACTGTCAAATTAATAATTAATGGTAGAAAAATTGTGTGAATATTCCTTTAAAAAAGTTTTAATAATAATTGTATTTTTTCTACAATTAAGTGGTTAATGTAGTTGTAATAATTATTTTTATCATTTAATTGTTTTATTTAAATTTGACAGTAAATGGAATAAAGACGTACATTATACTGTACAAAAGTAATATATTTCTGTTACATGTTAAACCGCACTTTTATTTTGACAGCTTGCCGTGAAGTTTCTGTGTATACAGCATGATATGATGCTGGTTTTAACGGAACATGCGGATATATAGACCGAAAGCAATTTAAACAGCCTTTTGTTCCTTTAATAACCTAATTTTCCCAAAGCATTACCGTGAGCGCCGTCTTACTGACCGACCGATTCCACCGAGTGCTGTTTGCGTCGATCACAGCGTGTCTCTTTAAGCAGAATCCTCTTTAAAAGCATGTTTTGTTGTGTTTCACGGCGCTGAAGGAGTTTGCCGCTCTTACGAAGGAAGTGAATATGTGTCGAGAGCAGCTGCTGGAGCGAGAGGAGGAGATCGCGGAGCTGAAAGCAGAAAGAAACAACACACGCGTGAGTAATCAAGCATTTACTTACATCAGTGTTGGGCAGTGACTAGTTACTGTAACTTAGTTACTGTAATAATATTACTTTTTGCAGTAACTAATTACTAATAAGATTACAGTTACCATCCATAAAACAGCTTTTGATGCCTCGACCCGCTGATTCAAAATCATAGATAATAATTCATAATTATTTTCATAATTTTCACATGATCTGAACACTGTTGTATTACTTTACTCCTGCATTACATCAGCATGTGCTACATTATATTAAAAATCTTTTTGGAAAATTAAACAGTTTCTTACAAACGTATGTGATTTGATCAAATACATAATGAAATATAATCATATATGTGTAACGGAGAAATTACTATTAAGCTAACATGACAATTAATGAGATTAATACAACACTTCTACTTGAATGTCACTATTAATTGAGTGTCTGTAATAACTAATAATATGGATTTTGGTCAAATGATGAAGCAGAAATATGTTATTAGTAACATTTATGTGGAAGATACACTGTTACAACGTCTGTGGCGCGTAAAGAAACAATGTAACTAATTACTGCTGCCAGAAAGTAACAGTTACTTTTGAAAGGAGTAACTAGTAATGAGTAATATATTACATTATTTGAGTAACTAACCCAACAGTGGTTACATGTACACTTTTTTTTGTTTTTAATACGATCCATACAATCAAACTTGATTTTTTTTGCTTTAAACAAAGAAGAAAGTAGTGCAGCTTATTTGCATATAGTGTTATGGATCATCACGGCCACTGTTATTCATTGTCATTATCTTTTTTCCCTCATTTGCCACACAAGTCTGTTAGCAGTTGTCATGAATATGCAGTCATTAACAGCACTGATTTTAGTCTCATCATCACAGTAATGGACCTGTTCACATTTCCTCAATAGAGGACGTCGTCATAGTTGGGGAAACTTCTATAGCAGTGAACGGGAGACTGCCACAAATATGTTTTTGCATTCCTGTTTGCTCAGATACCCAACGAAACTCATGTTTTCACGACTTAGTGAGACTCATAACTGCAGTCAGAAGAGAGAACGATGTCATTTACTGCCCCACAGACGCTGTATTAGAAACACACTCACACCCTGGAGCACAAAACCACTCATAAGCGTCATTTTTTTTTTTTTTATTGAGATGTATGCATCATCTGAAAGCTGAATACATAAGCTTTCCATTGATGTATGGTTTGTTATGATAGGACCAGGGTTCCTACGGGGTTTGGGAAGGTATGGAAAAAAAGAAAGCAGAGTATGGAGAAGTATTTGTGTTTCCAGACGTTTGCCCATATTTCGTTTTTTGTAATAGAAAATTAAGAATTTATTGAAAATAAATTTATTGTACAAGTCAAAATACGACTGGATGAATTCAAGGTGCACTTTATTATTATGCAAAATTGCAGGTTATAAGCATTCTGGGTTTCTTCTCACAATATTCTTAGCACCAGCCTTAAGGACCTTTGCAAAAATTAAAAAATATACAGACTTTTATGTGCGCAGGAGAAACTTGGCATATAGGACGATGCACATTGAGACACATGCCATCAGCACATTATGCGGTGTTGTTTCTTGGTCACAAAGTATGCGTTAAAGAGACCTAAGGCCTTGAAATATGGCATAGTGCCTTAAAGGGGACCTAACACACAGTTTCACCCAATCTCATGTTAATCTTGAGTACCTATAGAGTAGTACTGCATCCTTCATATCTCTAAAAAGTCTTGTTTTATCATATTTAAAAAAGAAAGATACAGATTTACGATTCTCTCTGAAAACAGCCGAGCTCCTGGAGGCGTGACGTGTGGGCGGAGCTAAAGAGTGAAGGCGTGTCGTAGGCGGAGCTAAAGAGTGAAGGCATGTCATGGGCAGAGCTAAAGAGTGAAGGTGTGCCGTGGGCGGAGCTAAAGAGTGAAGGCGTGTCGTGGGCGGAGCTAAATAGTGAAGGCGTGCCGTGTGGGCGGAGCTAAAGAGTGACGAGCACTTGCTCCGATCGCCAACAAAACAGAGTCATTTGATGCGTTTCACTCACCGTCTGCAGTTCTGAATCATGAGCGGCATCTTTTATAGCTGGGACCGCTCCATCTTTCAGTATTAAACGATGTGCAAATCCAGCGTCGAACTGGGCCTCGTTTATAAAACGTTCCTCAACAAAACACTTGAGAAACTCCATTGCTGCCCCGGAAAAACAAACTATATCCACTGTTCACGTAACGGTGGGTTGTTTTGGGAAGCTGAACAAGGTTATCTTTCCCTCACAACCTAAACACTCTTCTTTAGAGACGTTCTTCCCGAGCGAGTCCCGTGCAGCGCTGCCGATTGAAGCGTGTTGATTGGCTGCTCTCGCTCCGGTCGATGCTGCAGGGGCGTGTTCTTCCGGGAGAAATGCCCATATAAGGAGTTCCACCGTCGTTTACGTCATCAAGAACAACGATCGAAAAAAACTCTCCGAAACTTGTACGAATCCGGAAGTGAGATTTTTGGCACAGAAATACTGTTATACGTCCAAAAAATGTTTTTGAAGCTTTGTCCATGCTTAGCATGAGAATCAAACTCTTTACCAGTGTAAACGACTCTGAATGCATGAAACAGCATTGTACCGCCCCTTTAACAAAAGCCACATTTTAAACACTTTTTTTTACAGTAGATTACAATACAGTACATTTTGGAAATTATGCCTTGATATTAGAGGTACTAGCTTAAGAAAAGCCAAATTGTGAGCAAATAGATATGATAATTCATGTGCATCCATGCTCTTGTTTTATTCATAGTAAGATGGCTGTGATGCACAAAGGTAGTAGGTTATATAAAACTAGAAATTGTAATGTGTAAGCATGCAGAACATTCCCATACGTATGTCAATAGTTTCTCGAGGGCATAAACAAAGTTGCTTGTGTACGTGTTGTTTAGAGGTCACTTCAAGAAAATCAATAAAAACAAACCCTGAGGAAATACAAATATTTACAGATGACTAGTATACACCAAAAATATAGCTCTATGAACCATTTATGTTAAAGATTTTTTATATTTTCATTTTAAAAACTATGCTTTGTAATATATGTGTCCCTGGAGCACAAAAGCAGTCATAAGTAACACAGGTATATTTGTAGCAATAGCCAACAATACATTGTATGGGTCAAAATTATCCATTTTCTTTTATGCCAAAAATCATTAGGATATTAAAGGGATAGTTCACTTTGAAATTAAAATGTGGTATCTATCAGCTTACCCCAAGGGCATCCAAGATGTAGGTGTCTTTTTTTCTTCAGTAGATCCAATTTTGATGTTTTTAGGTCAAACCGTTCTAGTCTGTCAGTCATATAATGGCAGGTATAGGTCACTGTCTCTATAAGAGGGAAAAAGAACATGCACAGAGAAATCCAAATTAAACAATTCCCCATCGTAACTACACATTGATGGCCTAAGACACGAAACGAGCGGTTTGTGTGAGAAAACAACAGTATTTATATCGTTTTTTACCTCTTGTACACAACCATGTCCAAGTGATCTGAGTGCACACACACATCCGGTGTGTGACGTGTGTGTGCGCGCGCTCTGGCTTAGTCTGTGCAAGCGCCGGAAGTCACGCGCGCGTTCAAAGGCGGAAGCGAGCATCTCGGCGGGATGTGTGTGCACTCAGATCACTTGGACATGGTTGTGTACAAGAGGTAAAAAACGATATAAATACTGTTGTTTTCTCACACAAACCGCTCGTTTCGTGTCTTAGGCCATCAATGTGTAGTTACGATGGGGAATTGTTTAATTTGGATTTCTCTGTGCATGTTCTTTTTCCCTCTTATAGAGACAGTGACCTATACCTGCCATTATATGACTGACAGACTAGAACGGTTTGACCTAAAAACATCAAAATTGGATCTACTGAAGAAAAAAAGACACCTACATCTTGGATGCCCTTGGGGTAAGCTGATAGATACCACATTTTAATTTCAAAGTGAACTATCCCTTTAATATCCTAATGATTTTTGGCATAAAAGAAAATGTATAATTTTGACTCATACAATGTATTGTTGTCTATTGCTACAAATATACCTGTTACTTATGACTGCTTTTGTGCTGCAGGGACACCTATATTACAAAGCATAGTTTTTAAAATGAAAATATAAAAACTTTGGATTTCTGATGATGAAAGGATCCATGGTTCTTGAACTCAAGGCTGATATGATGATGATGTTCTCTTCGGTCTGATCTCAGTCTGAGCGTGATCTGTGTTGTGTTGTGATCTCAGTTGTTGCTGGAGCATCTGGAGTGTCTGGTGTCTCGTCACGAGCGTTCGCTGAGGATGACCGTGGTCAAGCGTCAGGCTCAGTCTCCCGCCGGCGTCTCCAGTGAGGTGGAGGTGCTCAAGGCGCTCAAATCTCTCTTCGAGCACCACAAAGCCCTGGATGAGAAGGTACTGTCTTGACGTGTGTGCCGCTGGCGTGTTTGGGATGTGCTTTAAGTGTGGCGTGTTTGTTTCAGGTGAGAGAGCGTCTGCGTGTGGCTCTGGAGAGATGCAGCATGCTGGAGGAGCAGCTCACAGCCGCTCATAAAGAGGTGAGACCTCCGAGAACAGTCCGTGTTAGAACCATTAGAGCTGCAACAAACCATTGTGTTCATAATCAATCGATCTAACGATTATTACAACGGTTAATCAACTAATCGTAGGCTTTGTTGTATTATTCAGCTTTTATTAATAGTGAAAATTGTTACAAATATTCTAACTAATTAATATAAGGCAATCAGCTTTCAAACAATTATATATCTATTGTGCAATTGTTAGTTATTTTTTATTTATTCACATACATTTAACATCACTACACAATATAAGAAAAAATAACATAGACACATGATGCCAATTTCACAATTCACATAATTAATAGTTCAGAAATTACATAGATTTATATTAGAAAAATATAAAAAAATATTTGATATAAAAAAAAAAAAAATTTTTTTTTTTTTTTTATTCTAATAAATATATTTTGGCACACAAGCAGAGACACTCTCATTCACCACTTAATTAACTAAATGAAAAACAACTCATAATTCTGCCTAACATCTAGTAAGTCATATGGATGTGAACAGAATAAAAGTGATATTTTTGTATAAATTAAGGCAATAATACTCTTAAAACAATCAAATCAAAACTGTCCTGAGCTATATTAAGCTTTAATCTATGCAAACCAAAAAGTTTATTCATTTATTTGTGCCTTCATTATCTAGCTCCACACATGTATAGCTGCTTTATAACAGAAAACCAAGCTGAGATTCTGAAAGCGTCTTTTTTAATGTCTAATACTGTAAAGCTGCTTGCTTTAAATCAAGCTCTCGTATAAAGCGCTATATAAATAAACGTGAGTGCCGATTGCAGAGCTCATGCAAACACATCCACATCGCTACGATCAGATGCTTTCTTAACTGCTGTTTTCTCACCGCTGTCATTTTTGTTGTTTATTTCGTTATTATATGTGTGTATATACCAGAGCAGCGTATGCTTCTCTTGAATTGCATCCAGAAGGGTTTAATTAGTCTTGCGCCACTCTGGTCAAACCGTGTTACTGCAGCTCCTTACATTAGGTCAAATGAGATTAAACGACATAAAAAGTCAATTTTTTGATAATGTCGACTAATGGTTTCAGCCCTAATAACAATGTCTCTGTGGGTAAACGCTTGTCTCTGGGCTGTTATAGCTGGTGTTTCTCAAGGAGCAGAGCATGCAGAAGAAGGTGATGATTGGTGGATCAGCAGAAGTCAATCACAGCTCCGACGCAGCACCAAACACTAATGGCAAGGTAAACCAAAACATACATGCTCCAAAAACTCATCAAAACAGTAATCGATATGATGATGAACTGTAGGCTTCTATTCACATATTGATAGTGTTCACGTGACGTCACACTCTTATAGGAGCGCCCCCTGCAGGACAAACCAAGCTTTGCTCTATTGATAGTGTTCGTGACGTCACACTCTTATAGGAGCGCCCCCTGGAGGACAAAACCAAGCTTTGCTCCACTGACCGACAGCTATATTTGCGGCTGTGAAACAGATTTAATTGACATGCTTGTGCTGCAGGTCTATAGATGTTTTGCCCTCCGAGTCTTCGTGACTGAAAACTATCAATAGACATGATCACACATGGAGATGTTTAACTGTCTTGGCACGATACCGTCTGGCTCTTTTCAACACCGTGTAAACAGATGGAACTTGATTTCTATTCTTTCGGATGAGAACAGAAGCAGCGTTGTTTCACTCATTGAGCCTCATTCATGAAACATGAGTAAATATAGGAGTAAATTCAGAGTAATTTGCAGGTAAAACAGACCTTTCCGGAAAACTCACAAACGCTCGTAAATATTCAATAACGTGTCCACCAAAGATTTTTAGCCACCTGAAAAATATCAGGCGCACTTCTGAAGATGACCAGCTGGTGGCGCTAGAGAACACTTTGTTTGGTGACAGTGTTTTTCACATAGACTGTAACTGAAAAGGTTTTCCAGCAGCTGTCTGTTTGGTTTCTATGATCCACGGCAGTAACGTATTACTAGTATATCATTTTGAAGAATATTACTGAATATGCAAATGCAGTAATCAGTAATATTAACTTCTCTATTGTTGTGCGAGTAGGATGATTGGTCGGTGTGGTGTTTGTCCCGCCCCCCTCCTCCATTGATTGGACGGCTGGGTTAAAAAGTGCGGAGCTAAACAGTTTATCAACTGTCAGCTACAAAAAATAATAATAAAATAAAAAAATATAATAAAATATTATAATGGCAGTGCATCAAAATTCAGTGTCGTTTGCCAAAAAGATCACAGAACGTTTTACGCACCATTTCTTTCGTACCAACTAGCATTTTGAAAATATGAATTTTCATGAATCCGAAAATTGACGTTGACAGCTTTATGAACGATTTACACACATTCGTTCTGCTCGTGTTCATGAACGAGGCCCAATGTGAGTGATATTTTCAACAAAATAAGATCAGGGTTCCCACGGGACTTATATTTAGTTGTATCAAATTTAAGGCCATAAAAAGTCTTAAATTGTACAAGATAGTCTTAATTATGATTTCAAGAGATCTTAAATTGTGATATGGCTTATTGTGATAATTAAACTTCAAAAGGCTCTGATTTCATTGAATACGAGTCCGGTGCTGCTGCTGTGTTTACTGCCGTTACCGGGGAAACGGTTATATTTCTGCTGTTACCGGGGAAACGGTTATATTTCTGCCGTTACCGGGGAAACAGTTATTTCTGCCGTTACCGGGGCAACGGTTATATTTCTGCCGTTACCGGGGCAACGGTTATATTTCTGCCGTTACCGGGGCAAAGGTTATATTTCTGACGTTACCGGGGCAACGGTTATATTTCTGCCGTTACCGGGGCAACGGTTATATTTCTGCCGTTACCGGGGCAACGGTTATATTTCTGCCGTTACCGGGGAAACGGTTATATTTCTGCCGTTACCGGGGCAAAGGTTATATTTCTGACGTTACCGGGGCAACGGTTATATTTCTGCCGTTACCGGTGCAAAGGTTATATTTCTGACGTTACCGGGGCAAAGGTTATATTTCTGACGTTACCGGGGCAAAGGTTATATTTCTGACGTTACCGGGGCAACGGTTATATTTCTGCCGTTACCGGGGCAACGGTTATATTTCTGCCGTTACCGGGGCAAAGGTTATATTTCTGCCGTTACCGGGGCAAAGGTTATATTTCTGCCGTTACCGGGGCAAAGGTTATATTTCTGACGTTACCGGGGCAACGGTTATATTTCTGCCGTTACCGGGGCAACGGTTATATTTCTGCCGTTACCGGGGCAAAGGTTATATTTCTGCCGTTACCGGGGCAACGGTTATATTTCTGCCGTTACCGGGGCAACGGTTATATTTCTGCCGTTACCGGGGCAACGGTTATATTTCTGCCGTTACCGGGGCAAAGGTTATATTTCTGACGTTACCGGGGCAACGGTTATATTTCTGCCGTTACCGGGGCAACGGTTATATTTCTGCCGTTACCGGGGCAACGGTTATATTTCTGCCGTTACCGGGGCAAAGGTTATATTTCTGCCGTTACCGGGGCAAAGGTTATATTTCTGACGTTACCGGGGCAACGGTTATATTTCTGCCGTTACCGGGGCAAAGGTTATATTTCTGACGTTACCGGGGCAACGGTTATATTTCTGCCGTTACCGGGGCAAAGGTTATATTTCTGACGTTACCGGGGCAACGGTTATATTTCTGCCGTTACCGGGGCAAAGGTTATATTTCTGCCGTTACCGGGGCAACGGTTATATTTCTGCCGTTACCGGGGCAACGGTTATATTTTTACCGGGGAAACGGTTATATTTTTACCGGGGAAACGGTTATATTTCTGACGTTACCGGGGCAACGGTTATATTTCTGACGTTACCAGGGAAACGGTTATATTTCTGCCGTTACCGGGGCAACGGTTATATTTCTGCCGTTACCGGGGCAACGGTTATATTTTTACCGGGGAAACGGTTATATTTCTGACGTTACCGGGGCAACGGTTATATTTCTGACGTTACCAGGGAAACGGTTATATTTCTGCCGTTACCGGGGCAACGGTTATATTTCTGGTGTTCCGAAGCGCCACCTGCTGGCAGAGAATGAATGTGCATTTTCAATTTGTTCAGACCAATGTGAAAATCGATAAGAAGATAATGCATTATAAAAACCTAAACAGTAAAATTTATTTATATGTTATTTAATTAATGGAATAATTTATTGATAATTGTTTAAATTAATACTTTTGACTTAAAAATGGTTTAAAGGCTGAAATGTGAAGTTAATAATTTTATAAAAATGTTTGCATTTGTGAAAACTTGTATCTGAACTGTAAATCATGGTGTTTACAGTTTAATGTTACTGTAGACATTGTGCTAACCTGCTCAAGTGGTATTAATTTTATTTGTGCATGTCTTAAATTTGAGCTTAGAAACCAATGAAAGCATTTCTGTTGAGCACACTAACAGTTCCTGAAGTCTTCATATTGCAGTGTAAAGCATGGTGTGTGTTTACAGCAGCGCTTCTCAGACGCCTCGATGGGCGCAGAGGAGGATTGTGGGAAGGATCTGCAGGAGGCGATGGACAGACAGAGTAAGGAGCTCCTGCATCTGAGGGAGCGCGTGGCGTCTCTCTGCGGCCGCGTCGCTGAGCTGGAGGAGGATCTGGACACGGCCCGCAAAGACCTCATCAAGTCCGAGGACATCAACAGCCGCCTGCAGAGAGACTTACGAGAGGTACGAGCATTCGTCCGCAGAGGGATGCATCAAACGAGGCGGTTTGTGACTGTGTGTTTCTGTTGTTCTCTCAGTCTCTGGCTCAGAAGGAGGACATGGAGGAGAGGATCACCACGCTGGAGAAGCGCTACCTAGCGGCTCAGAGAGAAGCCACGTCTGTCCACGACCTCAACGACAAACTGGAGAACGAGATCGCTAACAAGGACTCGCTGGCCTGCCAGGTGTGCAGCGCGTCAGCCGGCTTTATATGTTACTCTCAGAAAAATAAAACAATTGTGACCCGTGATGGCAAAATTTGTGTGAATGCGCACAGTCTAATTTTGAGCTACAGGCAAAAGAAAAAATACTTAATTTTTTAAAATTTGCTCAGTCCGACTCATTTTGCCAGCACGGGTCACATTTATTCCAAGCAGTGATGTTGGAGTCATCACTTACTGGTGTTGGGGTCTCAGTGATTATCTGTGTGTTTGTGAATAACCAGTCGTGATGGATCATGAGTTCAGGCTGACCTGTGTCTGTGTGTGTGTCTGTGTGTGTGTCTGTGTGTCTGTGTCTGTGTCTGTGTGTGTTTGTGTGTGCGCGTGCAGATAGAGGAGAAGGGTCGTCAGCTGCAGGAGCGTCTGGAGCTGGCGGAGCAGAAGCTGCAGCAGACGCTGCGTAAGGCCGAGACGCTGCCGGAGGTGGAGGCAGAGCTGGCTCAGAGAGTCGTGGCCCTCACTAAGGTACGGCTCACACACAGACACATGCACAGACACATGCACAGACACTCACACTCACACACACTCGCACAGACACTCACACACACTCGCACAGACACTCACACTCACACACACTCGCACAGACACTCACACTCGCACAGACACTCACACTCGCACACACTCACACAGACACTCACACTCACACACACTCGCACAGACACTCACACACACTCGCACAGACACTCACACTCACACACACTCGCACAGACACTCACACACACTCGCACAGACACTCACACTCACACACACTCGCACAGACACTCACACTCGCACAGACACTCACACTCGCACACACTCACACAGACACTCACACTCACACACACTCGCACAGACACTCACACACACTCGCACAGACACTCTCACACACTCGCACACACTCACACAGACACTCACACACACTCGCACAGACACTCACACTCACACACACTCGCACAGACACTCACACTCGCACAGACACTCACACAGACACTCACACTCACACACACTCGCACAGACACTCACACTCACACACACTCGCACAGACACTCACACACACTCGCACAGACACTCACACTCACACAGACACTCACACACACTCGCACAGACACTCACACTCGCACAGACACTCACACTCGCACAGACACTCACACTCGCACACACTCACACAGACACTCACACTCACACAGACACTCACACTCACACACACTCGCACAGACACTCACACACACTCGCACAGACACTCGCACACACTCACACACACTCGCACAGACACTCACACACACACTCACTCACACAGACACTCACACTCACTCACACACACACTCACACAGACACTCACACTCGCACAGACACTCACACTCACACACACACACACACTCACAAAGACACTCACACTCACTCACACACACTCGCACAGACACTCACACACACTCGCACAGACACTCACACACACTCGCACAGACACTCACACTCGCACAGACACTCACACTCACACTCACACACACTCGCACAGACACTCACACACACTCGCACAGACACTCACACACACTCGCACAGACACTCACACTCGCACAGACACTCACACTCGCACAGACACTCACACAGACACTCACACACACTCGCACAGACACTCACACTCACACACACACTCGCACAGACACTCACACTCACGTAGACACTCACACTCACGCAGACACTCGCACAGACACTCGCACAGACACTCACACTCGCACACACTCACACAGACACTCACACTCACACAGACACTCACACTCACTCACACTCACGTAGACACTCACACTCACGCAGACACTCGCACAGACACTCACACACACTCGCACAGACACTCACACACACTCGCACAGACACTCACACTCACACACACTCACACACACTCGCACAGACACTCACACTCGCACACTCACAGACACAGACACTCACGCAGACACTCGCACAGACACTCACACTCACACACACTCGCACATACACTCACACTCACACACACTCGCACAGACACTCACACACACTCGCACACTCACAGACACAGACACTCACGCAGACACTCGCACATACACTCACACTCACACACACTCGCACAGACACACAGACACTCACACACACACTCGCACAGACAGACACTCACACACACACACACACACATGCTGTGATGTGAATGCCACATTTAGTTGGTGAACACTTTACAAACAAGCTGTTTCAACACATTAACCTGGTAACACCAGTGCAGAAACATTTACTCTACTTCTGAAGCGCTGATCCTGTAATCTGGAGCGAGTACTCGACTAGTCCGGTCACTTGTGCACATGCCTGATGATGGTGGTGTCGTTGTGATCTGGTTCATGCTGGCGTCTGTCAGGAGTCCATCGTTCCTCCCGTGTGAACCCTGACTGAGATCATTCACACATCAGTTTGTCTTCACTAACTCCAGACACGGCGCACGACTCTCGCTCGTGAAAGTTCAGCTCGTCGTAGCATGATGAACCGTTCCTTCTCTTGGGTTTGTTGCTGGTGTAGTGTCTCATGCGTGCGTCTCTCGCAGGCGGAGGAGCGTCATGGGAACGTGGAGGAGCGTCTCCGGCAGATGGAGGCTCAGCTGGAGGAGAAGAACCAGGAGATGCTGAGGGTGAGTGATCTTCAGACCTGACTCGGGCTCCAGTGCTGGGGTAATGCATTACAAGTAACGCGAGTTACGCAATCAGATTACCTTTTCAAGTAACTAGTAAAGTAATGCATTACTTTTTAATTTAGAAGGAAATATCGGAGTTGCTTTTTTAAATAAGTAACACCAGTTACATTGTTTCTGATGGATTGAGTGACAGCTCTGGTGTTGCCATGGTGACAGAACTCGAGCGTTGTGTGTGAACATGATCTTAGGGTGCTTTCACACTTGGTTCGCTTGCAAAATGTTCGTACTGCAGAATGCTGAAGGCGAACAGAAATGAGACACAGAGCTTTCTGCTTGCGGCGCGTCAGTCACGCTCGTCAGGAAAGTGAGTGAAACACACACAAACGCATATTTTTATCAGATAATACGGCATTAATAGCGGTTGACTTCCTTGATTTGGTACGATTGCGTTCACATCAGCAGCGAACCGTACCAGAGTTCACTTGAACCGTACCCCAGACCACCCTTTTTAAGCAGACTCGAGTACGGTTCACAGGTGCGCATCCGAGGTCAGAAAACAGCGTTCACATCATCCAAACGAACCGAACTCTGACGTCAATCGAACCCGGGTGCGCACCAAAAGTGCTACCCTTACTGTAGTTCTAGACTAAATATCAACATGTATTTACTCATCTCACCTGCACAAAAACACATTCAGTGTTCCTCAAAATCAATAAAAACACTCAAACGCAAACTCAGAATATTATACAAACCTGCAATAATTAAATGTTAAATAAGATTAATATCATTTATGTATTTAATGCTATTTTATTAACTAATGTCTTTGCTGCTGACCTTCTATGATCCCGTTCAACCATGATAATAACCATAAATGACACATTTGTGTTTGATTGTAGTTATTGCTGAATAGTGTTGAACTGTGTCATTCTTCATGTGATTAGTTTGATCTGCGTCCTCTACTGTACAGACGTGAATCCACATTAACTTCAGTCTGAGCCGGATTCACTTCACTTTTGGTGTGAAAGGGCTTTACGTTTGTAAAAGAACAACTTCTAATATTAAAAACAAACAAACAAACCCTGCACAGATTTAAAAAGTAACTCAAAAGTAACGTAATGCACCACTTTCCATAAAAAGTAACCAAGTAACATAATTAGTTACTTTTTTTAGGGAGTAACTCCATATTGTTACGCATTACTTTCCATAAAAAGTAACTAAGTAGCATAATTAGTTACTTTTTTTAGGGAGTAACTCCATATTGTAACGCATTACTTTCCATAAAAATTAACCAAGTACCATAATTAGTTACTTTTTTAGGAAGTAACTCCATATTGTAATGCACTAGTTTCCATAAAAAGTAACAAAGTAACTTAATTAGTTACTTTTTTAGGGAGTAACTCCATATTGTAACGCATTACTTTCCATAAAAAGTAACCAAGTAACATAATTAGTTACTTTTTTAGGGAGTAACTCCATATTGTAACGCATTACTTTCCATAAAAAGTAACCAAGTAACATAATTAGTTACTTTTTTAGGGAGTAACTCCATATTGTAACGCATTACTTTCCATAAAAAGTAACCAAGTAACATAATTAGTTACTTTTTTAGGGAGTAACTCCATATTGTAATGCATTACTTCTCATAAAGTTACTAAGTAACATAATTAGTTACTTTTTTAGGGAGTAACTCCATATTGTAACGCATTACTTTCCATAAAAAGTAACCAAGTAACATAATTAGTTACTTTTTTTATGGAGTAACGCAATATTGTAATGCATTACTTTTAAAGTAAGTTTCCCCAGCACTGGCCGCCACACACGTCAGACTCACTCGGGACGTACTGTAGTATAAACAACAGCTGCTTCACTTCTCTCTGGTGTTTTAAGGCCCGTCAGCGAGAGAAGATGAACGAAGAGCACAACAAGCGTCTGTCTGAGACGGTGGATAAACTGCTGTCGGAGTCCAACGAGAGGCTTCAGCTGCACCTGAAGGAGCGCATGTCTGCGCTGGAGGACAAGGTACCGCACACATCTCTAGTCCCCGACACAAACACACTCAAGACCTCATGTGTCCACTGCCGTTTATTAAAGTGCTCCTATTATGCCTTTTCGAAGATTACCTGTTATGTAGCAGTATGTGAACATAAACTTTCTGCAAAGTTGTGAAGCCGACAGTGCACGATATATAAAGTTATTGTCTATTAAAATAGACAATCGCCTAAACGAGTCGTCAGGAATTCGAATCTTATTCTGTTACAGCTGTTAGTAACACATTTGCATAATCTCCGCCCATGGGCTGTCATTCGCGCTGTAGACCAATCACAAAGGACTGCGCCATCTGACCAATCACAGCAGCGAGGGCTCATGGAGAGGAGGGGCTTAGAGACTGATTCTTCGAACGAGTCGTTCAGGAATCATTTAGAAATTAGGTAAAATTAAAGCTATTTTTTTTACCTTGGATGCATTTAAACCTGTTTTAGGACACTCATAAAACAATATTAGCAATCTTAAAAATGGCATAATAGGGGCACTTTAATGATCACCATCCGCCCTGAAAGCTCCTGTCTGTCAGATGAGCCAGAAACTCTTATTTTGACAGGACGTGGGACTTTTATTTTGACAGCACTGAGAATGCCGGCCCCTGAGCGCAC
>CM041798.1:34447119-34467119 GCA_023376895.1 Aspiorhynchus laticeps
TCACTATAATAAACGTGATTCATATTTAATTTAAGTAAATAATACTAATAGCTTATTTATATGCTGTTTAATAATAGTAAAATTGATGCATGATGTCTTGCTGTTTATCTCTGAAAATAATGCATGTAATTCTAAAATGTGTCAGTTATCATAAAGCGGTGATTGAGGTGTGTGCTGTGGTCAGGTGCAGACGCTGGATGAGCAGGAGTGGGATCGTCTGCAGCAGGCTAGCGTTCTGGCTAACGTGGCTCACGCGTTTGAGAGCGACATGGACCTGTCAGACGCGGAGGACGACAGAGACACGGTCTTCAGCTCCATGGACCTGCTGTCTCCTGCTGGTCAGGCAGACGCTCAGACGCTCGCCCTGATGCTGCAGGAGCAGCTGGACGCGATTAACAACGAGATACGGTACACTTCCCACAATCCCTCACTCCTCTCACTGACGGCACAAGTTTGGATGGTGTGCTAACTAGGGCCCTATGAAATCAGTTTAATTTTTTCCCAAATTACGATTTAATTAGTAACTAAAAATGACATGTTTAGGGTCGTATGAAATGTTTTATTGTTACCAAATTCTGTGTTTTAACACATCTGATTATTTGAATGCATACAAACAATTATTTATTCTTACAGTAGCTTATGAAATGCCCCCCCCCCCCCCCCCCCCTCAGAAGTTCTGTGTTGTGTACATTTTTTTTTTCCATGTTTTAATTTTAATAGTAAATCCCTGTTGTTTGCAAAAAAATAAAGTTTAGTTTTTCTGATAACCAGAAACATTTAAATACACAACACATCATTTCTGAGGGGGGGGGTCATAAGGCTACTGTAAGAATCAATTAGAATAAATTATTTTTATGCATTCTAAATAATTAGACATGTTAAAACTGAATTTGGTAACATTAAAACATATGGTGAGAGAAAATAAAACGCATCTTAAGGCCTTAAACATGTCATTTTTGTTAGACTTTTACTAAATTGATGTGAAATTGTATGATTTTAATCAATTAGACATGCTTTTTGATTAATATAATTTAATTTAACCATTTAAAAAGGAGTCCAGAAAAATTAAAATGGAAAAAAAACACGAATTTATAAAAATTAAAAATTAAAAAAAAGTAATTTGGGAAAAATTTAAATAAACAGATTTCATAGGGCGCAAGTATAGTGCAAGCAAATAATCTCTGTATAATCGCACTGATGCCTCAGTCAGATTGAAAAGCCCTTATTATAAGCATAGATCGAGCTTGATCTGAATGAATATAGATTGAAACAGTTGACCTGAAATAATCTGAAGAGGGAAAATATGACTAATTTCTCAATCAGATTCAGAAATCTTGTGGCGTGATGCCTATGTTTGCACATAGATTTATGTGTTTGGAAAGTGTGTATGTTTATTATGTCTCACTAACCGGTCTGTGGATGAACTGAATATTTAGTATATACTTTTCTGACACATGTCATGTTTCTCATTAGATATGTAATCAAGGCAGAGTTATACTGGCAGCAGCTCCAGTGATGGCATCATTGAGTAAATAAATGCACACGTAAATTAATCAGATTACAGTAGTTTGGGTTCATATAAACAGAATCTCAAATCAGTTTGGATTCATTCAGACTCATGAAAATCAGTGCATATTAGAACCCTTAGTGACTGGCTGCTTGATGCTGCGGGTTCTGCGTGGCCTGTGTGATGATGTGTGTGTGTGTGTGTGTGTGTGTGCGGCTGCAGGATGATCCAGGAGGAGAAGGAGAACACCGCGCTGAGAGCAGAGGAGATCGAGAGTCGTGTGGGCAGCGGAGATGATCTGGGCGCCCGCTTCCGCTCCATGACGTCCCTCCAGCCCTGCTTCCACAGCTCCTCTCCACCCGGATCAGGTCACTCCACGCCCCGCCGGCCCTCACACAGCCCCAGCCGAGAGATGGACCGCATGGGGGTCATGACCCTGGTGAGCCTGCTGTTCACACGTGTGTATGAGAGAGAGAGAGAGTGTGAGAGATAGAAAGTGTGTGTGAGAGAGAGTGAGTGTGTGTGAGAGAGTGAGTGTGTGTGAGAGAGTGAGTGTGTGTGAGAGAGTGAGTGTGTGTGAGAGAGTGAGTGTGTGTGTGAGAGAGAGTGAGTGTGTGTGAGAGAGAGTGAGTGTGTGTGTGAGAGAGAGTGAGTGTGTGTGTGAGAGAGAGTGAGTGTGTGTGTGAGAGAGAGTGAGTGTGTGTGTGAGAGAGAGTGAGTGTGTGAGAGAGAGTGAGTGAGTGTGTGTGTGAGAGAGAGTGTGTGTGTGAGAGAGAGTGAGTGTGTGAGAGAGAGTGAGTGTGTGAGAGAGAGTGAGTGTGTGTGAGAGAGAGTGAGTGAGTGTGTGTGAGAGAGTGAGTGTGTGTGAGAGTGAGTGTGTGTGAGAGAGTGAGTGTGTGTGAGAGAGTGAGTGTGTGTGAGAGAGTGAGTGAGTGTGTGAGAGTGAGTGTGTGTGTGTGTGAGAGAGAGTGAGTGTGTGAGAGAGAGTGAGTGTGTGTGAGAGAGAGTGAGTGTGTGTGAGAGAGAGTGAGTGTGTGTGTGAGAGAGAGTGAGTGTGTGTGTGAGAGAGAGTGAGTGTGTGTGTGAGAGAGAGTGAGTGTGTGAGAGAGAGTGAGTGTGTGTGTGAGAGAGAGTGAGTGTGTGTGTGAGAGAGAGTGAGTGTGTGTGTGAGAGAGTGAGTGTGTGAGAGAGAGTGAGTGAGTGTGTGAGAGAGAGTGAGTGTGTGTGTGAGAGAGAGTGAGTGTGTGTGTGAGAGAGAGTGAGTGTGTGTGTGTGAGAGAGAGTGAGTGTGTGTGAGAGAGAGTGAGTGTGTGTGTGTGTGAGAGAGAGTGAGTGTGTGAGAGAGAGTGAGTGTGTGAGAGAGAGTGAGTGTGTGTGTGTGAGAGAGAGTGTGTGAGAGTGTGTGTGTGTGTGTGAGAGTGTGTGTGTGAGAGAGTGAGTGTGTGTGTGTGAGAAAGAGAGAGGGTGTGTGTGAGAGAGTGTGTGTGTGGGAGTGTGTGTGTGTGTGTGTGTGTGAAAGAGAGTGTGTGTGTGTGAGAAAGAGAGAGGGTGTGTGTATGCGTGCGTGTCTGTGTGAGAAAGAGAGAGAGTGTGTGTGTGTGTGTGTCTGTGTGAGAAAGAGAGAGTGTGTGTGTGTGGAGCGTTGTGTAGTAATGTGTGTGTGTGTGTGTCCAGCATTACTCTGAGCCGTGTGTCCTGCGGGGTGTAGTGTACAGCACTCCTCTGCTGACCTGTGCTCCCGTGTTTGTGCAGGTATTGTCCACAACTGACCGAATGATCGTGTGCTTTTCAAAAATAAAACCCTTGACTTTGGAAGCTGTACAGGAAGTTTACTGAAGGACTTCCTGCTCCATTCCCTCGACGAGCCAACGAGGAAATGAGCAATTAGACCTTGATAAGATCAAGCTAAAGACCTCTTTACTCTGGACTCCAGCTTTATTCAGACGAATGTGGTCACTAGCTGATGAACGCTCGGCTCGGTTTTCATTTATGATTCATATTTAGTTTTAAATAATGCCATTAAGTCTTGATGATTTGTCATTCAGCACTAAGACTAATAACAGACCAAATAATGACCGCAGAGAGACTCTATTAAAGCACACAGCGCTTGAAGATGTTCATGTGTTTTACATCAGCATCACGTGACGCACAGAAATCAACAAGATCATCAAATCTGAAATCAAACTACTTGCTTCGTAAACAACGTGTAATAGCTCCAGGAATAGACAGCAGAAAGCGCATTGTTCACATGCTCAGCAGATTGATGTGTGATTGGTTGCAATGCTTCAAAAACACCTCAAGAGAAACCTTTGGTGCTCTTCACTATAGAAGCCCGTTTCCGACACTTTTTCTTTCTCGCAAAACTGACTTTTTTTCTCAGAATTGCGTGATATAAACTCGCAATTATGACTTTTCTCGCAATTGACTTTTTTTCTCTGAATTGCGTGATATAAACTCGCAATTATGACTTTTCTCACAAAACACTTTTTTTCTCTGAATTGCGTGATATAAACTCGCAATTATGACTTTTCTCGCAAAACAGATTTTTCTCAGAATTGCGTGATATAAACTCGCAATTATGACTTTTCTCGCAAAACAGATTTTTCTCAGAATTGCGTGATATAAACTCGCAATTATGACTTTTCTCGCAAAACAGATTTTTCTCAGAATTGCGTGATATAAACTCGCAATTATGACTTTTCTCGCAAAACAGATTTTTCTCAGAATTGCGTGATATAAACTCGCAATTATGACTTTTCTCGCAAAACACTTTTTTTCTCAGAATTGCGTGATATAAACTCGCAATTATGACTTTTCTCGCAAAACACTTTTTTTCTCAGAATTGCGTGATATAAACTCGCAATTATGACTTTTCTCACAAAACACTTTTTTTCTCTGAATTGCGTGATATAAACTCGCAATTATGACTTTTCTCACAAAACACTTTTTTTCTCTGAATTGCGTGATAAACTCGCAATTATGACTTTTCTCACAAAACACTTTTTTTCTCTGAATTGCGTGATATAAACTCGCAATTATGACTTTTCTCACAAAACACTTTTTTTCTCTGAATTGCGTGATATAAACTCGCAATTATGACTTTTCTCACAAAACACTTTTTTTCTCTGAATTGCGTGATATAAACTCGCAATTATGACTTTTCTCGCAAAACAGATTTTTCTCAGAATTGCGTGATATAAACTCGCAATTATGACTTTTCTCGCAAAACACTTTTTTAATCAGAATTGCGCAATATAAACTCGCAATTATGACTTTTCTCGCAATTGACTTTTTTTCTCTGAATTGCGTGATATAAACTCGCAATTATGACTTTTCTCGCAAAACAGATTTTTCTCAGAATTGCGTGATATAAACTCGCAATTATGACTTTTCTCACAAAACACTTTTTTTCTCTGAATTGCGTGATATAAACTCGCAATTATGACTTTTCTCACAAAACACTTTTTTTCTCTGAATTGCGTGATAAACTCGCAATTATGACTTTTCTCACAAAACACTTTTTTTCTCTGAATTGCGTGATATAAACTCGCAATTATGACTTTTCTCGCAATTGACTTTTTTTCTCTGAATTGCGTGATATAAACTCGCAATTATGACTTTTCTCACAAAACACTTTTTTTCTCTGAATTGCGTGATATAAACTCGCAATTATGACTTTTCTCACAAAACACTTTTTTTCTCTGAATTGCGTGATATAAACTCGCAATTATGACTTTTCTCACAAAACACTTTTTTTCTCTGAATTGCGTGATATAAACTCGCAATTATGACTTTTCTCGCAAAACAGATTTTTCTCAGAATTGCGTGATATAAACTCGCAATTATGACTTTTCTCGCAAAACACTTTTTTAATCAGAATTGCGCAATATAAACTCGCAATTATGACTTTTCTCGCAATTGACTTTTTTTCTCTGAATTGCGTGATATAAACTCGCAATTATGACTTTTCTCGCAAAACAGATTTTTCTCAGAATTGCGTGATATAAACTCGCAATTATGACTTTTCTCGCAAAACACTTTTTTAATCAGAATTGCGCAATATAAACTCGCAATTATGACTTTTCTCACAAAACACTTTTTTTCTCAGAATTGCGTGATATAAACTCGCAATTATGACTTTTCTCGCAATTGACTTTTTTTCTCTGAATTGCGTGATATAAACTCGCAATTATGACTTCTCGCAAAACACTTTTTTTCTCTGAATTGCGTGATATAAACTCGCAATTATGACTTTTCTCGCAAAACACTTTTTTTCTCAGAATTGCGCGATATAAACTCGCAATTATGACTTTTCTCGCAAAACAGATTTTTCTCAGAATTGCGTGATATAAACTCGCAATTATGACTTTTCTCACAAAACAGATTTTTCTCAGAATTGCGTGATATAAACTCGCAATTATGACTTTTCTCGCAAAACACTTTTTTTCTCAGAATTGCGCGATATAAACTCGCAATTATGACTTTTCTCGCAAAACAGATTTTTCTCAGAATTGCGTGATATAAACTCGCAATTATGACTTTTCTCACAAAACAGATTTTTCTCAGAATTGCGTGATATAAACTCGCAATTATGACTTTTCTCGCAAAACACTTTTTTTCTCAGAATTGCGCGATATAAACTCGCAATTATGACTTTTCTCGCAAAACAGATTTTTCTCAGAATTGCGTGATATAAACTCGCAATTATGACTTTTCTCGCAAAACAGATTTTTCTCAGAATTGCGTGATATAAACTCGCAATTATGACTTTTCTCGCAAAACACTTTTTTTCTCAGAATTGCGTGATATAAACTCGCAATTATGACTTTTCTCGCAAAACAGATTTTTCTCAGAATTGCGTGATATAAACTCGCAATTATGACTTTTCTCACAAAACACTTTTTTTCTCTGAATTGCGTGATATAAACTCGCAATTATGACTTTTCTCACAAAACACTTTTTTTCTCTGAATTGCGTGATATAAACTCGCAATTATGACTTTTCTCGCAAAACAGATTTTTCTCTGAATTGCGTGATATAAACTCGCAATTCTGACTTTTCTCGCAAAACACTTTTTTTCTCAGAATTGCGCGATATAAACTCGCAATTATGACTTTTCTCGCAATTGACTTTTTTTCTCTGAATTGCGTGATATAAACTCGCAATTATGACTTTTCTCACAAAACACTTTTTTTCTCAGAATTGCGTGATATAAACTCGCAATTATGACTTTTCTCGCAAAACACTTTTTTTCTCTGAATTGCGTGATATAAACTCGCAATTATGACTTTTCTCACAAAACACTTTTTTTCTCAGAATTGCGTGATATAAACTCGCAATTATGACTTTTCTCACAAAACACTTTTTTTCTCAGAATTGCGTGATATAAACTCGCAATTATGACTTTTCTCACAAAACACTTTTTTTCTCAGAATTGCGTGATATAAACTCGCAATTATGACTTTTCTCGCAATTGACTTTTTTTCTCTGAATTGCGTGATATAAACTCGCAATTCTGACTTTTCTGAAAAAAAGACAAATGTTAGAATAAAAGACTAAAAAAAGAATAAAAAGTCAGAATTGTGAGATGAAAATGTCGCAATGACCTTTTTTATTTTTTATTCCGTGGCAGAAACGTCTTCCATACGTCACAGAGCACTTCCACAAATTAAAACCTTTATTGCATTTATTAACACACTTATTCCTTTTTCCCCATAATATAACCGCTTCATTCTGTTCTGTGTGATTTAGCACAGCTAATTAATGTAGATTTAATTTATAGATTTATATATTAATTTAAATTTATATTTAGATATTTAACAGAAGTAATTTCTTGCAATCCTATGATAGAATTTCATTGAAGTTCAAATATTTCATCAGCGAATTGAAAGTGTTGAGCTGTTCACACCAAGAACGATAACTATGAAGATAACGATATTAGCGTCCACACCAAATTCTCCAGCTCGTTATAGCAGGATGGGTTCTGATTGGCTCGCAATGCTATCGTTCATCAGCTGGAGAAAATATTCCAGCGATATCGTTTCTCGGTACCTTTATCGTTATAGTTGTGGTGTGGACTCTGCTATTCTTTAATATTTAGAATGATTTTTATAACTATATCTTTATCGTTATAGTTATGGTGCTTGGTGTGAACGTCCAGAGTGAATGGTCGTCTCTCTCTCTCTCTCTCTGTGTGTGTGTGTCTCTCTCTGTGTGTGTGTGTGTGTGTCTCTCTCTCTGTGTGTGTGTGTGTGTGTGTGTCTCTCTCTCTCTCTCTCTGTGTGTGTGTGTGTGTGTGTGTGTGTGTCTCTCTCTCTGTGTGTGTGTGTGTGTGTGTGTGTGTCTCTCTCTCTCTCTCTCTCTCTCTCTCTCTCTCTCTCTGTGTGTGTGTGATCACATGACCCCCCCGCATGACCCCCAGCGATGATGCTCTCATGCTTTTCTCAGTGTGTTTGCGTGTCTCTAAATCGTTCTCCTGCTAGGCTGCTGTTCACCTGCTTCTGTGCTTAAATATGAAATGCTGCTAACTTCCTGTTTCTTCTCTTTCTCCATTTGCTTGCGCTTCCAACAGCCTAGCGATTTGCGGAAGCATCGTAGGAAGGTAATCTAGAGAAACTGTGCAGACGCATGTCAATGTGATGTTATGAATCAGATGTTTCATCCATCATTAGGCTTGCAGATGGGCAGAAAAATCCTGAAAGCTTTCGCAACCCAGCTCTGCTTATAAATTAATTATTTGAAGAATCGTTATTTTACAAATCTGTATTAAAAAACAGCATTATGGGATATTTGTGTGTCCTGAAGAAGACTGTTGCATTCATAGATGAGTCTGATGATTCTGCATTACATGAACACTTCACTGGAAACTTGTTTACAAACATACTTTCTTTTGTGGAACATAAGAACCTCTCGCAATTCTGACTTTCTCTCGCAAATCAGACTTTTTTTTTTCTCGCAAATTAGACTTTTTTTTTTTCTCGCAATTCTGACATTTCTCTCGCAATTCTGACTTTTTTTATCGCAATTCTGACTTTTTTTATCGCAATTCTGACTTTTTTTATCGCAATTCAGACTTTTTTTTATCGCAATTCTGACTTTTTTTTTTCCGCAATTCTGACTTTTTTTTATCGCAATTCTGACTTTTTTTTTCTCGCAAATCAGACTTTTTTTTCTCGCAATTATGACTATTTCTCTCGCAATTTACTTTCTCTCGCAATTCAGACTTTTTTTTTCTCGCAAATCACTTTTTTTTTCGCAATTATAACTTTCTATCGCAATTATTACTTTCTCTCAATTCTGACTTTTTTTCTCTCGCAATTATTACTTTTTTTTTCCAAATTCAGACTTTTTCTTTCTCGTAATTCAGACTTTTTTTTTCCTCGCAATTCGGAATTTTTTTTTGTCGCAATTCAGACTTTTTTCAAAGTTTGTTTCCAAACATACTTTCTTTTGTGGAACATAGAAGATATAATGAAAGTCAATTTTAGTTCAAAAGCAACACTTTTTATTTGTTGCGCTCCACAGAAGAAAGTCAGTCATACAGGTTTGAAACGATGTGAACACACAACACTCACATAGACTGTCTAATTCATTAAATCAACAAGTCTTTGTATTATTTTATACCTTACATTTTAGAAAGAAACAAACATTGAAAGTTGGCGACACAAATGCTCCTGTTCTATCAGTCCTAGTGTTTAATGCTGCTGTTTAAAGTGCTTGTGTTTGTGTTTAGTGCGCTCAAGATGATAAAGCCACGATCAGATGTGAGACGTCTCCTCCGTCCACACCGTCCTCCTCGAGACTCCATAAAGGAGCGCTGCACACCTCCAGCCACGAGGACATCCGAGACATACGGGGGTCAGTCACACACCCACAGCGTTATAATGATGAGCGTTAATACAGGAGCAGAGCTGTGACGTGTGTGCCTGTGTGTGTGTGCCTGTGCCTGTGTCTGTGTCTGTGCGTGTCTGTGTCTGTGCGTGCCTGTGTCTGTGCGTGCCTGTCTGTGCATGCCTGTGTCTGTGCGTGTCTGTCTGTGCATGCCTGTGTCTGTGCGTGTCTGTCTGTGCGTGCCTGTCTGTGCATGCCTGTGCCTGTGTCTGTGCGTGTCTGTGTCTGTGCCCGTGCCTGTGTCTGTGTGCCTGTCTGTGCGTGCCTGTCTGTGCGTGCCTGTGTCTGTGCCCGTGCCTGTACGTGTCTGTGTCTGTGTCTGTGCCCGTGCCTGTGCGTGTCTGTGTCTGTGCCCGTGCCTGTGCGTGTCTGTGCCCGTGCCTGTGTCTGTGCCCGTGCCTGTGTGTGCGTGTCTGTGTCTCTGTGTGTGCGTGTCTGTGCGTATGTCTGTGCCTGTGTGCGTGTCTGTGCGTGTGTCTGTGTCTGCGTCTGTGCCTGTGTGTGCCTGTGCGTGCGTGTGTGTGCGTCTGCGTGTGCGTGTGCGTCTGTGTGTGTGTGTAGGCTGCAGGACGGAGCGGGCAGCAATCCCAGCAGCAGCAACAGCAGTCAGGACTCGCTGAACAAAGGAGCCAAGAAGAAGAGCATCAAGTCCTCCATCGGCCGACTGTTCGCCAAGAAAGAGAAGGGCCGACCCGGTCCGGTGGGGAAAGAGTCTCCGGGGCCAGGTGCGCATCACACACACCTCATCACATAATCGATAGATCGAGCAACTAATCGGGGAAATAATCGGTAGACCACTCAACTAGGCGAGAAAATAATTATTTTATTATTATTTTATTAGAGGGGGGGGGGGGAAATAATAATAAAATAAAATCGACAGATCAGCCGACTAATCGAGGAAAATAATCGGTAGATTAGTCGGCCAGGTGAGGAAAAATAATCGACAGACTAGTTGGTTAATCGAGGGGGAGGGGAGGGGGAATAATAACAACAATAAAATAAAATCGACAGATCAGCCGACTAATCGAGGAAAATAATCGGTAGATTAGGTGACTAATCAGAAAAATAAGCGATAGATTAGGCGACTAATCAAGGGAAATAAGCGATAGATTAGCCGACTAATCGGGGGGAAATAAGCGATAGATTAGCAGGCCAACCGAGGGAAATAATCGGTAGAGTAGCCGGCCGGACGAGGGAAATAATCGATGGATTAGTCGGCCGACCGAGGGAAATAATCTGTAGAGTAGTCGACCGGACGAGGGAAATAATCGATGGATTAGCCGGCCGGACGAGGGAAATAATCGGTAGATTAGTCGGCCGACCGAGGGAAATAATCGGTAGAGTAGCCGACCGGACGAGGGAAATAATCGATGGATTAGCAGGCCGGACGAGGGAAATAATCGATGGATTAGTCGGCCGACCGAGGGAAATAATCGATAGATTAGCCGGCCGGCCGAGGGAAATAATCGGTAGAGTAGCCGACCGGACGAGGGAAATAATCGATGGATTAGTCGGCCGACCGAGGGAAATAATCGATGGATTAGTCGGCCGACCAAGGGAAATAATCGATGGATTAGTCGGCCGACCGAGGGAAATAATCTGTAGAGTAGTCGACCGGACGAGGGAAATAATCGATGGATTAGCAGGCCGGACGAGGGAAATAATCGATGGATTAGTCGGCCGACCGAGGGAAATAATCGGTAGAGTAGCCGACCGGACGAGGGAAATAATCGATGGATTAGCAGGCCGGACGAGGGAAATAATCGATGGATTAGCCGGCCGGACGAGGGAAATAATCGGTAGAGTAGCCGACCGGACGAGGGAAATAATCGATGGATTAGCAGGCCGGACGAGGGAAATAATCGATGGATTAGCCGGCCGGACGAGGGAAATAATCGGTAGAGTAGCCGACCGGACGAGGGAAATAATCGATGGATTAGCCGGCCGGACGAGGGAAATAATCGGTAGAGTAGCCGACCGGACGAGGGAAATAATCGATGGATTAGCAGGCCGGACGAGGGAAATAATCGGTAGAGTAGCCGACCGGACGAGGGAAATAATCGATGGATTAGTCGGCCGACCGAGGGAAATAATCGATAGATTAGCCGGCCGGCCGAGGGAAATAATCGGTAGAGTAGCCGACCGGACGAGGGAAATAATCGGTAGAGTAGCCGACCGGACGAGGGAAATAATCGGTAGAGTAGCCGACCGGACGAGGGAAATAATCGGTAGATTAGTCGGCCGGCCGAGGGAAATAATCGGTAGAGTAGCCGACCGGACGAGGGAAATAATCGGTAGAGTAGCCGACCGGACGAGGGAAATAATCGGTAGATTAGTCGGCCGGCCGAGGGAAATAATCGATAGATTAGCCGGCCGACCGAGGGAAATAATCGATAGTTTAGCCGGCCGACCGAGGGAAATAATCGGTAGAGTAGTCGGCCGACTGAGGGAAATAATCGTTAGATTAGTCGCCCGGTCGGGGAAAATAATCGGTAGAGTAGCCGGGTGGTCGAGGGAAAATAATCGGTAGATTAGTCGGCCAGGTGAGGAAAATAATCGACAGACTAGTTGGTTAATCGAGGGGGAGGGGAGGGGGAATAATAACAACAATAAAATAAAATCGACAGATCAACCGACTAATCGAGGAAAATAATCGGTAGATTAGGTGACTATTCAGAAAAATAAGCGATAGATTAGGCGACTAATCGGGGGAAATAAGCGATAGATTAGCCGACTAATCGGGGGAAATAAGCGATAGATTAGCAGACCAACCGAGGAAAATAATCGATAGATTAGCAGACCAACCGAGGAAAATAATCGATAGATTAGCAGACCAACCGAGGAAAATAATCGATAGATTAGCAGGCCGACCGAGGGAAATAATCGGTAGAGTAGTCGACCGGACGAGGGAAATAATCGGCAGATTAGTCGGCCGACCGAGGGAAATAATCGGTAGAGTAGCCGACCGGACGAGGGAAATAATCGGCAGATTAGTCGACCGACCGAGGGAAATAATCGGTAGAGTAGTCGGGCGACCGAGGCAAATAATCGATAGATTAGCCGGCCGGCCGAGGGAAATAATCGGTAGATTAGTCGACCGGGCGAGAGAAATAATCGGTAGATTAGTCGGCCGACCGAGGGAAATAATCGGTAGAGTAGTCGACCGGACGAGGGAAATAATCGGCAGATTAGTCGGCCGACCGAGGGAAATAATCGGTAGAGTAGCCGACCGGACGAGGGAAATAATCGGTAGATTAGTCGGGCGGACGAGGGAAATAATCGGTAGATTAGTCGGGCGACCGAGGCAAATAATCGATAGATTAGCCGGCCGGCCGAGGGAAATAATCGGTAGAGTAGCCGACCGGCCGAGGGAAATAATCGATAGATTAGTCGGCCGACTGAGGGAAATAATCGGTAGTTTAGTCGACCGGTCGGGGGGGGGGGGGGATAATCGGTAGAGTAGCCGGGTGGTCGAGGGAAAATAATCGGTAGATTAGCCGGCCGACCGAGGGAAATAATCGGCAGATTAGTCGGCCGGACGGGGAAAATAATCGGTAGATTAGTCGGCCGGCCGGGAAAAATAATCGGTAGATTAGTCGGGGCGGACGGGGAAAATAATCGGTAGATTAGTCGACCAAAGGGGGGGGGGTTATGTCTAATAATTTTTATTAGACAATAAAAATAATCGTTAGCTGCAGCCCTATAGTAGTTTAAACATTTACATGCAGAGCTAAATACAGGTGCAAACGGGGTCCAGTGTGTTTTGTGATCAGATCGCTGAAACCACAATGGAGTGAGATCAAGCAGATGTAATGATCCTAGCATAGACCTCGTGCTCCTCTGATCTGTGTGTGTGTGTGTGTGTGTGTGTGTGTGTGTGTGTGTGTGTGTGGAGCAGCGCTGGCAGCTACGCCTGATGGAGGAAGCTCACAGGACGCCATGACGCTCGGAAAACTGGGCGGCCCTGCCGAGAAGAACCGAAAACTGCAGAAGAAGTGAGTGACACGTCAGTAGCGTAGTCCAGTTCATCATGTTTTCCCGCCATCATCTCTGCTTCACCGTCCAATCACAGCGCCACCTGGTTTAGTCTTGTTCACTGTGAAATGTGATCTGTTGTGATTCATGTCTGGCTTCCCATCAGTCTCTCAGTGGCTCATCATCATGCTTGTCTTCCCTCCTCTCTTCTCACACACTCTCTCATAGCCCACAGTCAGGGTAAGTGACCGCACTCCGTCGTGAAGCATGATGGGTAAAAACCCTGCACGTCTCAGGCTTGCTGTGGAGTTCTACTAACAAACACGCTTTCCCTGCTGTGTCTGCTCGCTAACCATATCAAAATCTCACAATATGATAACATCGCCATATGAAGTCCACGCTATGATATCTAGTGATATTTAAAAACATGAAAAATTGGAAAAAAATTAACTTTTTGTACATTTTAAAGTTAAATTATTCTGTCTAATGCACTTTGAGAGTTCAAAATTAAGAGCTTCGACCCATGATCTTAACTAAGAAAACTCAACCCTCTCAATTACTCACACTGGTGTTTTAGGAAGCCAATCAAATTAGAACAGCGGTTTTCAACTCCAGTCCTCGCGCCCCCCCGCTCTGCACATTTTGTATGTTTCTCTCTTCACTTCAGACCTTTGTTCTATTCGACCGTAAGTGCCCTGCGAAGTGGACTTCACAGGATATTCCGCCATCATTCCAGTTCGAAGCGAGCGTATATGTTCCATCCAAAGGGCATTGAAGTGTGCGAGACGTGAATTTAAATTGGATTTATTTACAGAGGTATATTTTGTCACACTTCACTAGTAAGTTTCGTCTGTGTGTGATGACGCTGGCGTAGCGCAAATCCGTGAATAAATAAGTTCCGAAGTGAAGTAAACGTCAACGGATTTCTCATGCTTGGGGAGTAGGGAGCAATGAACACTGTGTAGGGAGCATGTCAATCGGAACACAGTTCATTCATGGAACTTTCTTCTAATGAGCTGATGATCTGAATCAGGTGTGTTTAAACAACAGAGACATGCAAAATGTGCAGAGTGGGGGGGCGCGAGGACTGGAGTTGAAAACCGCTGAATTAGAATATAATAATAATAATAATAACAAAAATGAGAGTAATAGCCATATATTGTAAAATAATTGCACTGTAAAATAAATGAAAATTAATATTTCATAGGTATATTATTTGTTTTTCATTACAGTAGGGAAATTACAATACTTTCCTAATTTCTACACTTGAAAGAGATATTTTGAATTTGGACTCATTTAAACCACTAGCTGTCAGCAATTAATATACTGCACTTTAAGCGTTTATTTTGAAGGAAACGACAGCAGAGCTTTTATTTTGAAGGAAACGACAGCAGAGCTTTTATTTTAAAGGGAATGACAGCAGAGCTTTTATTTTGACGGAAACGACAGCAGAGCTTTTATTTTGAAGGAAACGACAGCAGAGCTTTTATTTTAAAGGGAACGACAGTAGAGCTTTTATTTTGTCAGAAACGACAGCAGAGCTTTTATTTTAAAGGGAACGACAGCAGAGCTTTTATTTTGTCAGAAACTACAGCAGAGCTTTTATTTTGACGGAAACGACAGCAGAGCTTTTATTTTGACGGAAACGACAACGACAGCAGAGCTTTTATTTTGATGGAAATGACAGCAGAGCTTTTATTTTGAAGGAAACGACAGCAGAGCTTTTATTTTGACGGAAACGACAACGACAGCAGAGCTTTTATTTTGACGGAAACGACAGCAGAGCTTTTATTTTGACGGAAACGACAGCAGAGCTTTTATTTTGAAGGAAATGACAGCAGAGCTTTTATTTTGAAGGAAATGACAGCAGAGCTTTTATTTTGAAGGAAGCGACAGTAGAGCTTTTATTTTGACGGAAACGACAGCAGAGCTTTTATTTTGAAGGAAACGACAGCAGAGCTTTTATTTTGACGGAAACGACAGCAGAGCTTTTATTTTGACGGAAACGACAGCAGAGCTTTTGTTTTGAAGGAAACGACAGCAGAGCTTTTATTTTGAAAAGTAAATAAAACTTTTCCCGTCGGGAATGGGAAAACTTTTCCCGTCGCTTTGGATAAAAGCGTCTGCTAAATGATTAAATGTAAATGTAAATGTTGAAGGAAGCGACAGTAGAGCTTTTATTTTGACGGAAACGACAGCAGAGCTTTTATTTTGAAGGAAACTATGACAGAGCTTTTATTTTGAAGGAAACGACAGCAGAGCTTTTATTTTGAAGGAAACGACAGCAGAGCTTTTATTTTGGCGGAACCGACAGCAGAGCTTTTATTTTGAAGGAAACGACAGCAGAGCTTTTATTTTGAAGGAAACGACAGCAGAGCTTTTATTTTGACGGAAACGACAGCAGAGCTTTTATTTTGACGGAAACGACAGCAGAGCTTTTATTTTGACGGAAACGACAGCAGAGCTTTTATTTTGAAGGAAACGACAGCAGAGCTTTTACTTTGACGGAAACGACAGCAGAGCTTTTATTTTGAAGGAAACTACGGCAGAGCTTTTATTTTGAAGGAAACGACAGCAGAGCTTTTATTTTGAAGGAAACGACAGCAGAGCTTTTATTTTGAAGGAAACGACGGCAGAGCTTTTATTTTGAAGGAAACGACAGCAGAGCTTTTATTTTGACGGAAACGACGGCAGAGCTTTTATTTTGACGGAAACGACAGCAGAGCTTTTATTTTGACGGAAACGACAGCAGAGCTTTTACTTTGACGGAAACGACAGCAGAGCTTTTATTTTGACGGAAACGACAGCAGAGCTTTTATTTTGACGGAAACGACAGCAGAGCTTTTACTTTGACGGAAACGACAGCAGAGCTTTTACTTTGACGGAAACAACAGCTTCAGTGAAAACAGGCACAAAAACACTACAAATCTAGTGAAATGCTGTAATCATCTGCCGCTGAAATAAAGCATAACTTTGTTCCCAAACGTGTTGTAAACTCACATCAGTGTAATAAACGAGTTGACTGCATCATTCAGTGTGAACGGAGCCGTTCTGAGACGAGAAAAACACCGGATCACCAGCTGATCGTGAACAAAGTGCAGCTTCGCTTTAAGCGAAAACAGTCTTGATGAAGGGAATAATTTAATTATCTCCTTAGAAACTCATGGTTATTACAGAAGCTAAGTTGTAATTCTTAAGGCTGCTGGTGCTCATGAGCAGTGTTGGGTAAGTTACTTTCAAAAAGTAATTAATTACAGTTACTAATTACTTCATCAATATTGTATTTAAATTACTAATTACTCTGTCTGAAAAGTAACTTAGTTACTCAATAAGTAACTTAATTATTCAAAGGCTACATCTTAAAATCCATATAAACCTTAATAGAAATTAAACTCTTTATTCTTTCAATTCAAGTCAAACGTAGAATAGTTTAGTTTAGCTTTAAAACAACTATAATACTTAACTTTTTATAAAAAATGTACCTTCTTTGGTTAACAAATAGAAATATCTGAATAACAAAAAAGCTTGTTAAACGATGCATTTCAGTTTGGCGAGATGTTCAGGAAAAGCCCGACTAGTAAAATACAGATTTATGTAAAAATAACACGGTAATTAATGTTAAATAAGAATAAATGACAGGAACGATCTCCTCCACTGAATAAAGCCATGTCAGATCAAGCTGTTCTTATGAGGTACATTCCTCATAGTAGGTCTTTTTTCAAAAATTATGATTTTTTTTTTTTTTATATTTTTTTTTCTTTTTGTATTTATGTGAGGGTGTTGCATGCAGGTGACTGCATATAATGAGCTCAGATACGGGAAAGACTGTACCTCAGTTTCATACGGATTCATAATCAGAAATATTAGTTTTTGATTTGAATTCGTTTATTTAAAAGTAGACACTTCAAGCTTTTTAGATTCTATTAATTTTAGTCTTATATGTATCTGAGTATTTAAGGTTTCTCTGTGAATCAGGAAAAAGTTTTCAATTTTACCTTTTAGATGGTAAATTTACATTTCAAATTCAATATTGATTTAGAACTGTTGAAATTATTTACTGTATGTAGCGTAAGTACTTTACAAGAGTACCTAAAAATGAACAGTAATCACTTTAGTTAAGTAATTTAATTACAGTAACAACACCCAACACCGCTCATGAGTGAATCTGACAGAAACGCTCGTCTCCAGTCAGCTTTCGTTATAAGCGTCTCCTCTTCTGAAGTGCATTATGGGTCTCCGCCTCGCCCGGACCACATGCTTCATCTCTTCGTTCTTCAGCATGATCTGATGCATGTTTATCAGCCTTCTCCGTTCATCTCAATACTTCAGGAGCAGCATAACGTAATACTAACGCCAAAACTACAAACAAACGTGGTGCGTCTACATTGCCTTCAGAAGATACACTGCTGCTTTCTCTGCAGATTGTTTCCAAACATCTTGTTTAGAGAAGAATGAAGTACATGAGTTTGTGAGGAATATTTCTCCAAGTGTGCAAACACACATTCACCCTCAACCCTGACAAAAAGAGATGGTACAAAAATAGAAAAAAAAAAATTAGGGATGCATGATATTATCGGACTGATATCGGAATCGGCCGATAATGGCTTTAAATGTAAATATCGGCATCGGCCCGATATGAAAAATTATACCGATATGTGTTGCCGATAAGAGGAATACATAACTCACATGTGCTCAGGGTGTGTTAGTGATTTGATCTCATCAGCAGTGTGTGTGGCTCATTCCTGAAGCACAGTTATGTCTGAATGATGATTATATTGAGAGTTATGATCTCTGTATTTAATCTGTGAAGCACTACAGAATGTGTTCGGTGTGTGATAGAGTCAACAGTAATAGCCCCCCCCCCCCAGGGTCCTAATGACCGCTCGGTAACGAGTTTAATCCGTAGGGGGCGCTGTTGGCCTACTTCTAATTGAATTAAAAGTAAAATAGCTACACAAATAACATTTAGACTGTTTCTGATTAAATAAAGCAGTAATTGATGTCATAAAATCATGAGTATGTTTTGATTTAAAGGTCAGAAGCTATAGCTTGCATTAAAAAAAACCAAACATGATGCTTGTAAATTAAATAATTTTATATATACTGATTTATTCATTAATGTGTGATTGTTTTATTTTTCAAACAAATCATGAGCTTTAAAAGATTTTCAGAATTTTTATAACTCTTTTGTTTTAGACCATCTACAAATGTTAAATATTAAAATAAAATGTTAGGGTTAATATCATATTTCTGGGGTAAATATGCAGCGATTGATATATAGTTTATTTATTGTTACTTTCAAAGCTTCAATGTACTGTTAAAAAACCTTCGTTATTTTTTATTTAATTCTAATAAATAAGTTTTTTTAAAAACTAACCAAAAATATTAACCAAAACTAACCAAAAATATTTTGCTTATAATTTCTGCACAGGAGAGACTTGGTGTTGTTTCCAAACAAAAGGAAATATATCGGTATCGGCCAAAATGAGTTGAAAAATATCGGCATATCGGATATCGACCAAAATCCAATATCATGCATCCCTATAAAAAATCTAATTTACTCCCCCTTTTATCATTTATGTGTTTTATCTTCATTTAACGAAGTGTTCAATAGCATTTTTTAACCATTGATATTGATAGGGTTTGAAAGTTAGGATGCTGTAGGTCGACCGATATATCGGCCAATATCTGGCATTTTTCAAATATCGGCATCAGCCGATAAGTTTTTCTGTCTATACGATGCGTTCGACGCGGGACTTTTATTTTGGCGGCGCTGAGACATCCTCACATCCTCACTCTTGTTAACAGTTCTGTTTAATACGGATAGAAGTCTGTCTAATAATAGATAGAACTGCTAAACAAAGGGATTAAAACGTATACACAAATATTACGATTGCTTTTATATTATTACTAATAGAAAGGCTAATTATAATACTTTCTCTTGCCATCAGCAAATACGCATTTATATGATTTAAACAAATCTTTGAATGACTAATGAATGTTTAATTTCACAAACCTTGTGAACTTTACTTGAATAGAGTTCAGCTTCACTGGAGACGCGCGATCGACTTTAAACTCGTGATTCATGTAATTTTTTAAAAGATTTTTTGTAAAGCTGCTTTACAACGATTTGTATCATGAAAAGCGCTATACAAATAAACTTGAATTGAATTAAAATGAGTTACCTTGGCTTTATTTGAATATTATTCCCAATGCACACAAACTTCCCAGAATGCCCTGTTAGTTACAGTGTTTACTTCTTTTTAATTATATTTTATTAAATATTTTTTTATTTGTGAAAAACAGTCATAAGTGTTTTTTACACTTTTTTTTTATCCATTTTCAAATTATTTCAAATTTCTTAAATATTAATTACCATATTGACCCGAATATAAGATAACCCCCCCCCCCCCTTTTTTTCCCAGGTGTACCTTTTGGGGAAAAAGGCTTTACCAAATATTTTGTTGTTTCTTAAATTATTGTCATATTGCATATTTTTCCTATTTTTTTTTTTTTTTGAAAGTATGGTAAATACTTGTAAAATGTACCAACAATCACATTTAAAAATATACACTTTTTGATATACCATAAAAATAACAGGTAGCGCATCTGAATTATATAACATCTA
>CM041798.1:34474619-34482119 GCA_023376895.1 Aspiorhynchus laticeps
CACGCCAGTATTAAAACACACCCACTAGCTTTAAATTCAAGATCTGGGCACGTTTTTGGATAAAACAAGCTTATAGAGGCATCTAGAGAGAATCACGCCGGGCTTCATCACACAGAATATGCTGCGAGACACGTATGCATCGCTTGACTTCCGTTATTTCAGTGTTTTACTGTAGATATGCTTCTATTTCCACCGTCTGGGACGCAGTATGTATTAGATTCACGAAGCACTGACAGACTTTCACAGCTCTGTGTGTGTGTTCTGGAGCTAAACACACTGCATCTCTGAATATTATATGATACAGAATTGATGCAAACATTGAGTTATGTTTTCAGAAGAGGACGAAATGTTTGATATGTGTCCCTGCAGCACAAAAACAGTCATAAGTAACACAGGTATATTTGTAGCAATAGACAACAATACATTGTATGGGTCAAAATTATACATTTTTCTTTTATGCCAAAAATCATTAGGATATTAAGATCATGTTCCATGAAGATGAATATATTTCTTATCGTAAATATATCAAAACTTAATTTTTGATTAGTAATATGCATTGCTAAGAACTTCATTTGAACAACTTTAAAGGTGATTTTCTCAATATTTAGATTTTTTTGCACCCTCAGATTCCAGATTTACAAATATTGTCCTATCATAACAAACCATACATCAATGGAAAGCTATTTATTCAGCTTTCAGAATATGCATAAATCTCAATTTCAAAAAATTGACCCTTATGACTGGTTTTGTGCTCCAGGGTCACAAATGTGGAAACAGATCTGTGCATTATGTAGAGAAAAAATGATTTTGAATGTAAAACACCCAGATACAACTTTCTAAAGTAATAAATCCAAGCTTCAGGAGTTTGAGTATACAGTAAAAAAATAAATCCAATTATTACTTGCGTTGTCTTAAAATGCTGTTAATTCATTAATTAAGAGCAAATTGGGACTTTAAATCAGCTAGACTGAAACTTCAAGCTCTCTTGTTATTAATGATATATGGCACTGCTAGAATAGGTCTGAAAACACTAAGATAAGTACAGGTGTGTCATGTTCTAGGTCTTTAAGGGTTAAATGCTGTACATTCTGTAATTGATTGTGGTGTGAATGCTTGACCAAACGCAGTGTTTCTGTGTGTAACCGTGTGCAGGAACAGTTTTCAGTGCGGCGTGATGTGTTTGAGACGACTGAACTACGACCGGAAAGAGCTGGAGCGCAGACGTGACGAGTCCCAGCTGGAGGTCAAAGGTGAGCGTGTGTGTGTGTGTGTGTGTGTGTGTTGCGTGCGAGTGTGTGCTAACGCTGCTGCTGCTGCAGATGTGCTGGTGTGGACTAACGAGCGCGTGCTCGGCTGGGTCCAGGCCATCGGACTGAAGGAGTATGCGGCTAATCTTCTGGAGAGCGGGGTTCACGGAGCGCTCCTGGCTTTGGACGAGTCCTTCGATCACAACGCCTTGGCGCTGCTGCTGCAGATCCCTACACAGTGCACACAGGTGAGTCTCTACTGGTCCGGTCATCTGATCTCAGACCAGCCAGGGGCCTGTATTACGAAGCCGGTTTAGCTGGTTAGCCAGGTAAGATTCAGTTTAGTTTGCACCAATCCTGGGTTTTAGGTACTATGAAAGTGGCTTGGCTTTTAGCTGCATAGTAACCTACTCTCCACAGCTAACCTGCTCCGGGGTTATGTTCTGGGTTCGAGATCTCAAACTGATATTCAAGTCTCTATCGCTATATATTATGAACTATATAAACTAACTTAAGCTTCTCTTGTGACTAAGTACTTCAGTGGAAATGTGCTTTAATTCCTCATAATCTCTTAACCTTTAACAAAAGAGTTTTGAATCTCGCGAGAAGTGAGTCACACTTGCTCTGTGTTGTGATTGGCTGTTCGCCGGTGATGTCACATGTTTATGTGCACGCACTCGTTAACTCCGGATCAAGCCTGAGCTGACAGAGAAAGCTGATGGTCAGCTTCATGGTACCAGTAAAGCCAGATTGGAATGGCTTGGTTTTGTCAACTCAAAACTTATCCTATAACTCGACTCCAGATCCACATCTTCATTGCTCTAAATATGACTACAGTCACAATGTAGGTTACTAGCTGTGTGAAGAACAATGGGTGGAACGGTCAGCAATGGGTCACTTTATTCATTTTTATGTGAAGTGACCGAAAACAGCACAATAAAACAATACAAACCTTCCATTTTCAGTTTCTTTTAAACAGACCCTCATCTGACCCACAACAAATCAATAAACATATGTGTCTCTGCAGCACAGAAGCAGTCATAAGTAACACAGGTATATTTGTAGCAATAGACAACAATACATTGTATGAGTCAAAATTATCATTTTCTCTTTTATGCCAAAAATCATTAGCATATTAAGATCATGTTCCATGAAGATATTTCTACCGTAAATATATCAAAACTTAATTTTTGATTAGTAATATGCATTGCTAACAGCTTTAAAGGTGATTTTCTCAATATTTAGATTTTTTTGCACCCTCAGATTCCAGATATGATGCGTTTGGTTATAGCGCTTCAGTTTATCGGTGATAGGAGAGTAAAGTTATTTTTCAAACATACATTGTTCAAACTAGGCTGCTTATGTTGAAATGTTTGGGACGTGGCTTTTAATGAGAGCTTTTTTGTAATCAGGCTCTCAAAAATTAGATAATGTGGATATAGATTTATCGGCTAACATATCGGTTATCGGTATCGGCCAAAATATTCATATCGGTGCATCCCTAGTCATGTGCAGAGCTGTGGATCAGTGTGATGCTGTGGTGCTCAGATGTCTGTGTGTGTGTCTGTGTGTGTGTGTGTGTGTGTGTCTGTGTGTCTGTGTGTGTCTGTGTGTGTCTCTGTGTGTGTCTGTCTGTGTGTCTGTCTGTGTTTGTCTGTCTGTCTGTCTGTGTGTCTGTCTGTCTGTATGTCTGTGTGTCTGTCTGTGTTTGTCTGTCTGTCTGTGTGTCTGTCTGTGTGTGTCTGTCTGTCTGTATGTGTGTCTGTCTGTCTGTCTGTCTGTGTGTCTGTCTGTCTGTGTGTCTGTCTGTCTGTCTGTGTGTCTGTCTGTGTGTGTCTGTCTGTCTGTATGTGTGTCTGTCTGTCTGTCTGTCTGTGTGTCTGTCTGTGTGTCTGTCTGTGTGTCTGTCTGTGTGTCTGTCTGTCTGTCTGTGTGTCTGTCTGTGTGTCTGTCTGTCTGTATGTGTGTCTGTCTGTCTGTCTGTCTGTGTGTCTGTCTGTCTGTATGTCTGTGTGTCTATGTCTGTGTTTGTCTGTCTGTCTGTGTGTCTATGTCTGTGTGTGTCTGTCTGTCTGTATGTCTGTGTGTCTGTCTGTCTGTATGTCTGTGTGTCTATGTCTGTGTTTGTCTGTCTGTCTGTGTGTCTATGTCTGTGTTTGTCTGTCTGTCTGTCTGTGTGTCTGTCTGTCTGTATGTCTGTGTGTCTGTCTGTGTTTGTCTGTCTGTCTGTCTGTCTGTGTGTCTGTCTGTCTGTCTGTGTGTCTGTCTGTCTGTATGTGTGTCTGTCTGTCTGTCTGTCTGTGTGTCTGTCTGTCTGTGTCTGTGTTTGTCTGTCTGTCTGTGTGTCTATGTCTGTCTGTGTTTGTCTGTCTGTCTGTCTGTGTGTCTGTCTGTCTGTATGTCTGTGTGTCTATGTCTGTGTTTGTCTGTCTGTCTGTGTGTCTATGTCTGTGTGTGTGTGTCTGTCTGTCTGTGTGTCTATGTCTGTGTCTGTGTGTCTGTCTGTCTGTATGTCTGTGTGTCTATGTCTGTGTTTGTCTGTCTGTCTGTGTGTCTATGTCTGTGTGTGTGTGTGTCTGTCTGTCTGTGTGTCTGTCTGTCTGTATGTCTGTGTGTCTATGTCTGTGTGTGTGTGTGTGTGTGTGTGTGTGTGTGTGTGTGTGTGTCTGTCTGTGTTTGTCTGTCTGTATGTCTGTGTGTCTATGTCTGTGTGTGTCTGTCTGTGTGTGTGTGTCTGTCTGTGTGTGTCTGTCTGTGTGTGTCTGTCTGTGTGTGTCTGTCTGTGTGCGCGTGTGTGTGTGCGCGTGGAAAGTAGAAATGCACAGTCTCCTGTGAGGGCTAAGTTTAGGTGTAGGGTAGGTGTAGGGCAATAGCACATACAGTTTGTACAGTATAAAAACCATTACGCCTATGGAGAGTCCCCACTTTTCACAAAAACGAATGTGTGTGTGTGTGTGTGCGCAGGCCAGGGCGATGCTGGAGCAGGAGTACAGCCGTCTGCTGGACGCAGGAACGGAGCGGAGGCTCGAGGAGGTGAGTTCAGTCCTCTCCTTCAGTCTGCAGTCGTATGGCATCCGAGCGCTTCACAGCACAGACGTGTCTCTGCAGGACGACGATAAGAACTTCCGCCGCACGCCGTCCTGGAGGAAGAAGTTCCGGCCCAAAGACGTGCGCTCCGCCGACACACTGCCCGCCAGCTTCAGAGTGAGCTCTGCAGACGCACTGACCAAGAAACCACAGCTGGACGGTACGTGTGTGTGTCTGTGTGTGTGAGTGTGAGTGTGTCTGTGTGTCTGCGTGTCTCTAATGTGTGTGCTGTGGTGCTGCAGGGAGTGTGTGTGTGTCTCTAATGTGTGTGTTGTGGTGCTGCAGGTAGTGTGTGTGTCTCTAATGTGTGTGTCTCTCTAATGTGTGTGCTGTGGTGCTGCAGGTAGTGTGTGTGTGTGTGTGTGTGTGTGTCTCTAATGTGTGTGTTGTGGTGCTGCAGGTAGTGTGTGTGTGTGTGTCTCTAATGTGTGTGCTGTGGTGCTGCAGGTAGTGTGTGTGTGTGTGTGTGTGTGTGTCTCTAATGTGTGTGCTGTAGTGCTGCAGGTAGTGTGTGTGTGTGTGTGTGTGTGTGTCTCTAATGTGTGTGTTGTGGTGCTGCAGGTAGAGTGTGTGTGTGTGTGTCTCTAATGTGTGTGCTGTAGTGCTGCAGGTAGTGTGTGTGTGTGTGTGTGTGTGTGTGTGTCTCTAATGTGTGTGCTGTAGTGCTGCAGGTAGTGTGTGTGTGTGTGTGTGTGTGTGTGTGTGTCTCTCTAATGTGTGTGTTGTGGTGCTGCAGGTAGTGTGTGTGTGTGTGTGTGTGAGTGTGTCTCTCTAATGTGTGTGCTGTGGTGCTGCAGGTAGTGTGTGTGTGTGTGTGTGTGTGTGTGAGTGTGTGTCTCTAATGTGTGTGCTGTAGTGCTGCAGGTAGTGTGTGTGTGTGTGTGTGTGTGTGTGTGTGTCTCTCTAATGTGTGTGTTGTGGTGCTGCAGGTAGTGTGTGTGTGTGTGTGTCTCTAATGTGTGTGTTGTGGTGCTGCAGGTAGTGTGTGTGTGTGTGTGTCTCTAATGTGTGTGCTGTGGTGCTGCAGGTAGTGTGTGTGTGTCTCTCTAATGTGTGTGCTGTGGTGCTGCAGGTAGTGTGTGTGTGTGTGTGTGTCTCTAATGTGTGTGCTGTGGTGCTGCAGGTAGTGTGTGTGTGTCTCTCTAATGTGTGTGCTGTGGTGCTGCAGGTAGTGTGTGTGTGTGTGTGTGTGTGTGTCTCTAATGTGTGTGCTGTGGTGCTGCAGGTAGTGTGTGTGTGTGTGTCTCTAATGTGTGTGCTGTGGTGCTGCAGGTAGTGTGTGTGTGTGTCTCTAATGTGTGTGCTGTGGTGCTGCAGGTAGTGTGTGTGTGTGTGTGTGTGTGTGTGTGTGTCTCTAATGTGTGTGCTGTAGTGCTGCAGGTAGTGCGTGTGTGTGTCTGTAATGTGTGCTGTGGTGCTGCAGGTAGTGTGTGTGTGTGTGTGTCTCTAATGTGTGTGCTGTGGTGCTGCAGGTAGTGTGTGTGTGTGTGTGTGTGTGTGTGTGTGTGTGTGTGTGTGTGTGTGTGTGTGTGTGTGTGTGTGTGTGTGTGTGTGTGTGTGTGTGTGTGTGTGTGTGTGTGTCTCTCTAATGTGTGTGCTGTGGTGCTGCAGGTAGTGTGTGTGTGTGTGTATCTCATGTGTGTGTTGTGGTGCTGCAGGTAGTGTGTGTGTCTCTAATGTGTGTGCTGTGGTGCTGCAGGTAGTGTGTGTGTGTCTCTAATGTGTGTGTTGTGGTGCTGCAGGTAGTGTGTGTGTGTGTGTGTCTCTAATGTGTGTGTTGTGGTGCTGCAGGTAGTGTGTGTGTGTGTCTCTAATGTGTGTGCTGTGGTGCTGCAGATAGTGTGTGTGTGTGTGTGTGTGTGTGTGTGTGTCTCTAATGTGTGTGCTGTGGTGCTGCAGGTAGTGTGTGTGTGTCTCTAATGTGTGTGTTGTGGTGCTGCAGGTAGTGTGTGTGTGTCTCTAATGTGTGTGTTGTGGTGCTGCAGGTAGTGTGTGTGTGTGTGTGTGTGTGTGTGTGTGTGTGTGTGTCTCTAATGTGTGTGCTGTGGTGCTGCAGGTAGTGTGTGTGTGTGTGTGTGTGTGTGTGTGTGTGTGTGTGTGTGTGTGTGTGTCTCTCTAATGTGTGTGCTGTGGTGCTGCAGGTAGTGTGTGTGTGTGTGTCTCTAATGTGTGTGTTGTGGTGCTGCAGGTAGTGTGTGTGTGTGTGTCTCTAATGTGTGTGTTGTGGTGCTGCAGGTAGTGTGTGTGTGTGTGTCTCTAATGTGTGTGTTGTGGTGCTGCAGGTAGTGTGTGTGTGTGTGTCTCTAATGTGTGTGTTGTGGTGCTGCAGGTAGTGTGTGTGTCTCTAATGTGTGTGTCTCTAATGTGTGTGTTGTGGTGCTGCAGGTAGTGTGTGTGTGTGTGTCTCTAATGTGTGTGTTGTGGTGCTGCAGGTAGTGTGTGTGTGTTTGTGTGTGTGTGTCTCTAATGTGTGTGCTGTGGTGCTGCAGGTAGTGTGTGTGTACAGCGTCTGGATTCTGCTGCTGTCAGAACGTACTCCTGCTGATCAGGTGAGTCTCCATCACAGTTTGTGTACATCACTGAACATCATATTATTGGACCAATTTTAAATTCATATCACATTTTGTTTCTGAAATGTTGAATGATGATCAGAGATTGTTCAGAAGCTCTAAGATTAAGATACAGCTGCTGTATTTTACCCACAAATCAAAATCGGTACACAAGGCGTCTCATTGGTGCTTATTCGGGTTGCTTTGTGAAGCGCACTCACAATCATAATTCATATGTTACTGTCAAATTCTCCACGCTTCTGCTGTGGATTCAGCTATATTCTTATTCTCTAACTCTAGAATACAGTTACTAATATTTTGCATTCCCCAAAACACTAATAATATTTCCTTTTTCTCTTAAGATCGTTCTAAAGACAACATATAGATTTTGAATTGCTTAAAACATTGTAAAGATAATTTTAAAATTGAGCCGTACAGCATTACTCCAGCCGTATAGACCTATATTGTGTATATAAATATAATTTATTTCTGTGACGCAGCGCAGCATCATTCCTCCAGTCTTCAGTCACATGATCTCCAGAAATCATAATAATATGCTGATTTATTATGTGTTGTGCTGCTTCATATTGTTTATTGTGATGCGTTATTCTTTGATG
>CM041798.1:34487119-34497119 GCA_023376895.1 Aspiorhynchus laticeps
CACACACACACACACATGAAATTCATTGCCCATTGAAAGTGGCCAAGCAACATTGTTCAGAAAAATTTGCCCGTGTCTTATCAGCCTGACTCTGACTAATGTCTCGTGCACACGGCTTGTATTAATAACTTGAGGATTTTATTAATACTGTTTTTACATATAGCTGGTCTTCAGTCTGGAAACTGATGAACCTTTGTAAAAAAATAAAGCATTTTGACTCCATTTTCATCACTTAATGTCTACAGTTTAATAGGATTGTAGAACAAAATACAACTTCAAACTCACTTGGCCAATAGCTTATATATAAATCATAGAACTTTATCCTAAAAAAAAAATCCTTTCGAGTCCATGAGTTCGCCTACCAATGGTACGAGAGGAGCACAGCTTTCACTCTCAACCAAACTAACATTACTAGCCAATCAGAATGTTTTGCTCTTATAAACATGAGACGCGCATAATAGTAACGTTAAGAGCCGCAGCCTGATGAATAGAGAAGAGCGACACGTTCAAGAAGCTGCTAGGCGCAATGATCAAAGATGTCCATCTAGTGCATATTTAAGTTAAAACTAAACTTTGTGAACGGCTCAGAGTAGACATCATAAGAACGATATGATTGCCAGAACAAATGTACTGGGATTTGTGAAAAGGTGTTCACACATGATCTCTTAATTACCAGTAAAGACTGTATGTGTGAAAGGGTTAAACTCTTCTATTATCTCGCTAGATTTGTAACGTAAATCATTTATAAACCTATGCCAACAGAATACATCAATCTGTTTCTAAATATGCCATTTATTGCATATAGCGATTTCATAATAAAAGCTTGAGTTATGTGGCCAAATATTAAAATATGGTGGATTTAAACATGGTTGAATCACGCTGTAAAGTGAAGCAGGCCGGTGGCGCCCTCTGCAGGTGTTTGTTATATATAATGTAATTAAATTGGTTATGTTCATACATATTATGTATAGGCATATAACTATGTATTTTATCAGTGTTGTTCTATAAAACCACGTAATTACTTTATTTGAACCAATTATTATTGCCTCATTGTTAGTTTATATATAAATAGTCATACTAAAGCCTGGTTTCACTTAGGTCTGGTTATGTTACTAAAAAATATCAGATTACTCATCAAAATAATCAGATTACTTGATTTGCTAAAATAATCAGTAATTACATCCCTAGATTGGTTATAATATTTCTAAATACATCTGCATTTTTACGTTTTGTAATTAAAAGACAAATATTTTGTCATTGAAAATTTCTTAACTTTCGTTCTAGTGAACCGTCTGTATTTTGTCTCATCTCGTGAGCTAAGTGTGTTGTGTTGATAAGCGGTGATATAGTTCATAATTTTCCAAGTGTATGATATAGATTTCGTTCTTCAGGTCAACCATGTATTTATGAAAAAAAAATCACTTTGAATAAGGAAAGCAATAACTTTACCGTAGTATCTGTTAAAGTTGCCACAGTCATTGCATGGCAAGAAATGACCTGAAAATCAGCAAACACTGTGGAACCAATTACAAAGAAACAAACGTTTAAAAAAACATTCCAATATCACCTCAGATAAACAGCTAAAGTCAACAAGCTTCTCAAAATCCTAAATATTGCCAAACCGGTGCTTTTGTGTACTTGAGAACAGATAATGTCTGTCAAAATGTTTTGTTTCTTCATTTGTAGTTGAATGAAGACTTGATTTCAGAAATCAGCTTATGTACAGAAATCACACGGTTCATATACTGAAGTTTACAGACGAGAACTAAACCTCACGGCTCGTTCTGAGCTCCAGAGCCAGTCTTCGTCTCATCAGGATCCAGTTCTTCAAACAGCTGAATCTGGGTCTCCCGGATCAGAAAACCCATGACTCCTGTGACGGTTCATCAAAGCAGAACCCTGATTCAGATACACACTTTTAATCTGGATTACTAGTGCTGTACGGAGCCCCTGAAGGGACATGATGATGGAGAGAAAAGCCAATGTTTTGCATTGCATTTACACAAATAGACCCGTTTAGGGCCGACGTCACTATTACATCAGCGCTAGCTGGAGCCGGTCCATTCAAACCAGCTACACAAGCTTAAAATATCATCTTGTTGAGGTGCCTGAATCGATGGTGTAGAGACTCCAATTTGACATTTTAAGACATACCTGATGCAACTACCAGACAAAAACTGATATCAGCTGTGGTTAAACCAGATAAAATCATCAAACCATCGTTTGCAGCACACGCTTCTTATCAAGGTTAAATAAAGTATTGTCTTTTATAGTTATGTGCCCGTCTAAAGATTTCTTATGCATCTCACTATGTCCCGTATGAAATGTGTGCAAAACAACAAACTGATGATTTATATGCTTAATCATACTGTGCATTGTTATGAGTAATTGTGGCTGGAATAATAATGTAGCTGTAAAAATAGTTCCCTGCTGAAATTGAAATATACATACATGTTCATGACTAGATGGACACGGTGAGTTTCTCCAGTTATTGTTAAATAAACAAGCTGATAGACTTCATAGCTAGTGTTAGTGAAGCGGTCAGAGGTCCAGCTAAGCCCCGCCCACAGAAAAACATCACTATGCTCTATATACCTCTATAACTGGTTCTGACCGCTCCATCTCTGAGGATTGTGCCAATGTAGTTTACAATTAGTGATTAAAAATGGTTTGGGGATGTATGTTACAAATGTTGTATTAAAGTTTTATCACATTTTTGTTCCTGAAATCCACCCTCCTGCTGGGATCAGAATAATCCCGTTTATTTTAATCAAACGTATACTGAAAAGTTCTGAACGACACAAACTGAGATTTAATCCAGATCATAACCTAAACTTGGATTTTGTGATTAATCCGAATTCAGAACGCTTTGTGTCTTTTAAACCAGTGGTTCTCAAAGTGTGGTACGTGAGCGTCCTCTAGTGGTACGCAGAGGAATCTCTGAATCATATATAAATTAGGCCGCGTGTCCACCAAAGCGTTCTTTTTTTTCAATTGTTTTAAATGGGAGCGTCTTTTTCATTCTGAGCACTCTGGTGTTTTTTTCTCGGCTATGAATGTTCAACTTTGGGTAAAACTTAGCACTCATCACTGTCACTATTTAGTCAGCTAACCAATCAGAGTGGAGGAGGGGCGGGACTAATACCGTCACACCCTGCTTGTACTACGACTGAACAACAATGGAGACGTTAATATTGCTTGTCTCCGAGTATTTATATCTTTACCAGATGGAATTGCCGGAGTATCATAATATTATGAAAAATAATGCTTGGAGAAACATTTCATTCACGATGCGTCTGCCATATTACTTCAGCAGATATTCCATATCATAGCAACCATTGCATTTTCATAGTCTCAAATGAAAAAACTAAAATACGCCGCCCTCAAGCGCTCACAGCTGGCTTTGGTGGCATGATTGTAGTTACATGCAGCCTGTGTTAATTTTTTCAATTTTAAAAAAAAAATTTTTTAATCAAGTACTGTACAAAAACTGTACTGTACTTAAATAAAGATTCAATGAAAATGTATTGTAGCTACTTAAAAGTTAAATAAAAACTAAGTTACTGTACCAAAATGTTAAGTATGATACATTTTCATTTAATCATTTTTAACACTTAAGTACAGAACAGTTTTTTATTTACCTGGAAGTAAGCACGTGTTAATGTTCAAACTGTGTACTTACAATGTTTTAATTGGCTGACAATAATAAATATTTGTATTAGGAATAAAACTGACTTGTTTTTTTAATGTATTTTAATGTTGGTCATAATGGTGGTACTTGGTGTAAAAAGTTTGAGAACCACTGTTTTAAACATCAGATTACTTTTGAACATCTGTGCGTAGGTTAGTCATGTAGTGTGATTGAGCTGATTGGGTAATTAAGGTAATTAAGCTCACACCTGGTCATATTTAAACCATGCATGGTCTCTCTCTCGAGAAGCTGTTTGTTGGAGTCCTCTGGCGTGTGTTTTCTGACAGAATGAAGCTGTTGGTGTCTTCAGCGCTGGTTCTCCTGGTTCTGTGTCTCCATGCTCCGTCTGTCCATGCGCTCTACTGTTACTACTGTCCTCAGACGTCCTTCAACCGGAGCTGCCGGCACGTTCTGTCCGAGTGTGGTCCGCAGGAGGTGTGCTTCACCGCCGAGGGCCGCTTCGGACGCGCTCCGGTGCTCTTCTCCAAAGGCTGCATGTCTCCGAGAGACTGTGTGCGGTCCAGCGGTCAGATGATCCGAGGGAACAACATCAGCTTCAGCTACTCGTGCTGCGACCGTCCTTACTGTAACTCCAGCCGGCGCTGGGCTCTCGGCCCCGGGCTCCTCGCTGCGACTGCCATCGCTGTGCTCTGCTGGGGGTCATGAGCGGACGGAGACTCACTGGACTCGTCTCAAAGTACTTTTAATGTCAAATTCACTTTTAACTGAGCCTCATTAAATGGTTTTTAACATCTGCTGATTTGAAGTGAATCTTGTGTTGCTGTACAGACTCATGAAAGGTGTTTTACGTGGCTGCTTTATCATTTTAATTAATTAATTTAAAAGCAATTTATTGGCATGATTGTGTTTGCATGCAATATTGCCAAAGCATTAAATACACAACAGTGCTGAAAAAACAATAGAACATGTACTAGTTTCTGCTACAAATACCAAAACATTACAAACCATCAGCTTTTAACCACTTAAAAAACCATTAAAGTGTGTTTTGTTGTTTTTGGTCCAGTTTCTTTAGGATTTATTGGTTTTAACAAGCCACCAGTTACTAGAGACCCACAGGGTCCATTAGTTTCCATTGAAACCAGTACAATTCCCATTAGTTTTTTCCAATAACATCCTTTTGTCCAATCTGTAGTCACATTTTCCAAACTCTAAACACAATTAGCACAACATACCATTAACACAATTAGTGTTGTCACACAATATGCAGTCAATTACCATGTTTCTAAAATGCTTACATTTTCTTTTCACGCAAGCTTACCCAAAATCAAGGATCGTTTTAGTCATATTTACAAATGTTTAAACACAGCATGTCAGAGATGAAGACCTAATGTTCCAAACCTTAAATATAGTCTAAAACTTCTACTTCTGCAACAACAGCAGCTCAAAAGTATTGAAGAAATCTCTCTATATAAAGTATTGTAACAACTGATAAGCACTTAAGTAACAGATCACTGAAATATTTAGAAATAGCTGATTTCAGTCTCAGTTGGAGGAATAGTCAGGTGTTGAAGCTCTTTGCATTACATCAACGACTGGGTAAAAAAGACCTTTGAATTGGTTTGTGGATGCAGAACAACACAAAGAATCAGAGAGAAAAAAATGATGCCTGAGAGAGAGGAATAGTTGTAGGACAGAGAGAAGTAGTTGGATCAGAAAAAGGGAGAAGAGGTAGAGGAGAGTGAGAATGTGTGTTAGACTGTGCATTTTAGACAGCCTTATCACCCTGCAGCCCAAGACTGGTCACCCACTGAAGCTAAGCAGGGTTGAGCTGGTCAGTACCTGGATGGGAGACCTCCTGGGAAAACTAGGTTGCTGTTGGTAGAGGTGTTAGTGAGGCCAGCAGGGGGTGCTCACCCTGTGGTCTGTGTGGGTCATAACGCCCCAGTATAGTGACGGGGACACTATACTGTAAAAAGAGCACCGTCTTTCGGATGAGACGTTAAACCGAGGTCCTGACTCTCTGTGGTCATTAAAAATCCCATGACACTCATCATAAAGAGTAGGGGTGTAACCCCGGTGTCCTGGACACATTCCCTCCACTGGCCCTTATCAATCATGGCCTCCTAATAATCCTCATGCACTTGATTGTCTCTATCTCTCTCTCTCCTCTCCACCTGTAGCTGGTGTGTGGTGAGCGCACTGGTGCTGTTGTCCTGTGGCTGCCGTCGATCATCCAAGTGGATGCTGCACACTGGTGGTGGTTGAGGAGAGACCCCCCCACCACATGATTGTAGAGCGCTTTGGGTGTACAGCAATACACAATAAAGCGCTATATAAATGCATCATTCATTCATTTTTTATGTTTGTTTGTTTTTCCCCGTACACATGTGGAACCTATGAAAGCTTATTTCTGCATGGAATATAAAGAGTAATTGTGACTTTATCTCAGAATTCTGACTTTTTCTTGCAATTGTGAATTTACAGTATCTCACAATTCTGATCAAGTCTGAACTGTGAGATAAAAGGTCACACTTACTGTTTTTACTTGTTTTCTTCTGTGACAGAAACAAGCTTGCATAGTAACCAAAGACCATGTATGATGATCACTGCATGAGGACAACACTCACACACTGAAGGTTCAAGGGTCCAATAGAATTTCTGCATAGGGGACTCTATTTTGTTCTATTGTACATTCTATAAAGTAATGGCTCATTCAGTTGTAGCTAGTATGTTGCCAAGAATGAACACAATGTTAAATGGTTTTCAGATGAAGGTAAACTGAAGGCTAAATAACAAAAAAATATGGATTATATGCTGGTAGATCTGAGACATGTCAGTTTTTGTAAAGCCATTAATTATCATTTTGACAGTCTATGCGTTATGATTGACTGCATGTTCCTATTGGATAGAAAACCAGCGCTAATGTTTTGTCCGAATGACTTGATTTTGAATCACGTTTGCTGTGTTTTGATAGAGTTAGTATATGAAGAAAAACATATTCAGCGTTTTGAAATGTAGAGTTTGTATTTATTTAACAAAAAGTGGTTTTGGCCAGAAAATTAGCTATTTGGTTAACTGTGTGATGTAGGTGTGTTAAGAGTTTAGAAAAAGTACTTTAAGTATTGGTAAACGCTTGTTAGCGATTGAAAAGAACTGTATAACCATTACACGCTTTGTGATGGTGTCTATGGGGTTTTTAAGCAGGGAAGACGCCTGGTAAAAAAGGTGCTACGTAATGTAACGAAGGGATAGTTTCTATATAAAAGAATAAACCTCAAGACTTGATGAAGGTGAAGTCCTGTAATGTAGTTGTTTCTGATGAATGAGTTTTGCTGCAGTCTTCCTCTAGTGATCTGAGCTTGATCTGCTTCTGAAGAGCTGTAAAACTGTGGTGTTTATCAGGTTTATGCACCAGTCTATCGGTATATTTGGGTTTAGGGAAACCTGACACGAGTGAAAATGCATTCCAAGCTGCTAATAAACACCATCTTAAAAATAAAGGCTGGTTCCCCAAAGAAACTTTCAGTGAACACTTCTGAGAACAACCATATTTTCTTACCATGGAGGACGTTTTCATAATCTGAGGGACTTTTTCATTATAAAGAGCATTTTGTGCAACAGAAAGGTTCTTCAATGCCGAAAAAAAACTTTATTTTTAAGAGTATGGAAGCATTATGGTATTAAAGGGGTGGTTGACCAATTTTTTTTTCTTTTTTCTCTAGGCTGGATTGTTTATGGGATGTTAATGCTTAGTTAAAAAAAAAATAAAAACATTATTTTTCACATAATTTGTCTTTATTCCACACCGCTCTGTCCCTTTTCTGATAAACACGCTGATCATTTCCTGCTTTTATGAAGCCCCTCCCTCAGAAATACACAATGGGCTCTGATTGGTTAGCTGGCTCAGTGTGTTGTGATTGGCTAAACCGCCTCTAGAGCACATCTAAACGTCCCGCCCCTCAGCAGCATGTGTTACAGTTGAATTGTAAACAATGGCGTTGTGTATATTGCTTATCAATGTGAGCCCGATTGAGACCCAGAGGATATTAGTGAAGAGGATCGTGCAGAACCTGTGCAAGCACGGCTTTTAATGGCAGTGTAGCATGGCCCCGCCCCCTTTGCTGCATGTTCCCGGGGGCGGGGTTTATCAAACCCAGGAAGTAACTCGTTGTAGTCCTTTACCAGCCGTTTTTGTAGGCATTAAAATGCCAGAATTTTAAAAGACGATATCTCTGTTTGCATTGAACTTTCAGCGCTGCAACTTAGCAGATATTGTTTATGCTCAAACAGCAACATCACACACTCACTAACACTAAAAAAGTGAAATCGCAATCAACCGCCCCTTTAAATCTCAAAATAACTTAAAGGGATAGTTCACTTTGAAATTAAAATGTGGTATCTATCAGCTTACCCCAAGGGCATCCAAGATGTAGGTGTCTTTTTTTCTTCAGTAGATCCAATTTTGATGTTTTTAGGTCAAACCGTTCTAGTCTGTCAGTCATATAATGGCAGGTATAGGTCACTGTCTCTATAAGAGGGAAAAAGAACATGCACAGAGAAATCCAAATTAAACAATTCCCCATCGTAACTACACATTGATGCCTGAGAAAACAACAGTATTTATATCGTTTTTTACCTCTTGTACACAACCATGTCCAAGTGATCTGAGTGCACACACACATCCGGTGTGTGACGTGTGTGTGTGCGCGCTCTGGCTCACGCTGCATTCACACGGGGCGTCGGCGTCAAAGCCTCTCGTTGACTTTGAATGGAGTGACGTCAAGCGTTGCCGAACTGAATTGTGGGTCCGTCGCGTCGCGTCGCTTCACTGGCGCTGCTCGCGGCAGAAGTTGAAAATTTTGCCAACGGAGGCGTCAGCCAATCAGATCGCCTCATGCAAATACCCAATCCCGTTCATGCAACACCAAAGAAGTATGTGATTGGTTGTTGTAACTATGACGGCGCGTCAGCACCACGCTTCAGACACGCCCTCCGTCAAGCGTTGACGCCCCGTGTGAATGCAGCGTGAGCCAGAGCGCGCGCACACACACGTCACACACCGGATGTGTGTGCGCACTCAGATCACTTGGACATGGTTGTGTACAAGAGGTAAAAACAATATAAATACTGTTTGTTTTCTCACACAAACCGCTCGTTTCGTGTCTTAGGCCATCAACGTGTAGTTACGATGGGGAATTGTTTAATTTGGATTTCTCTGTGCATGTTCTTTTTCCCTCTTATAGAGACAGTGACCTATACCTGCCATTATATGACTGACAGACTAGAACGGTTTGACCTAAAAACATCAAAATTGGATCTACTGAAGAAAAAAAGACACCTACATCTTGGATGCCCTTGGGGTAAGCTGATAGATACCACATTTTAATTTCAAAGTGACCTATCCCTTTAAGCCTTTAGTTTTTGGAAATCTGATTCATTAGTTTATTTTACTCTGAAGAGATGAAAGCGTTGCGGTTGTGTCTGAGCTGATGTGGAGGTCTTTGATTGGTTAGAAAGATGAAATAAAAGCCAGATTCTCTTAATTACCATTCAAAATGAACTATTTTGATTACACTTGTGAACAACATAAAAAAAGCACAAATATTTCATATGATTTTTAACAATGAACTGATTTGGTTATGTCTTCTTACAGGTGGTATGATGTTTAATTTGACAGAAATGATAGATAAAGTGTTTCTGACACATTTTACTCAAATTCTCCTTCATGAGAGACAAAATATGTATTGATATTCAGAAATGCAGTCTTATTCTGAAATATTTTTGTCATTACATTTCTGGTCTCTATTGTACGGTCATCTTTCCAAGAGCTTTGATGAGCTTTAATCATCAAAATTAAAACAAAAAAACTTTTGAAATGTTTTCTTTTGCATGTAATGAATCTAGAATAGATTTTTGAAATGTTACAATAATTAAACACAAACTTTTTCACGATATTCTAATTTTTTGAGATGCACCTGTATATGTTATGTACATATAGTTCTGTTCTGTCATGTTGACATTATACAGTCAGTTCCATATATACTGTATATATATTGTTCATGACACCCCCCACACAATGTAGAGCGCTTTGAGTGCTTAGAAAAGCAGAAAAGCGCTATATAAATGTAATTAATTATTATTATTATTATTAATTATTATTAATTAAGCTTCCAAATACACACGACACACTTAGAATCAACTCCAGACTTTTACCTGCTTAATTGATAGAAATAACGAAGGAATATCCCACATCTGTCCATCAAACAGCTTTTGAGTCATATGTCCAATTATTTATGCTCCCTTGAAAAAGGTGGCGGTAGATATTAAAGAGCTGTGATTCATAACCTT
>CM041798.1:34502119-34509619 GCA_023376895.1 Aspiorhynchus laticeps
GAACTACAGTAAGATCGTGTTGATATTTAGTCTAGAACTACAGTAAGATCGTGTTGATATTTAGTCTAGAACTACAGTAAGATCGTGTTGATATTTAGTCTAGAACTACAGTAAGATCGTTTTGATATTTAGTCTAGAACTACAGTAAGATCATGATGATATTTAGTCTAGAACTACAGTAAGATCGTGTTCACACACAACGCTCTGATTTCTGTCACCATGGCAACACCAGAGCTGTCACTCAATACATGAGATATAATGTAACTGTTGTTACTTATTTGAAAAAGTCAGAGATTTTCTTGCGAATTAAAAAGTAGTTTTTTGTGCAGTTCTGTAATAGTATTTAAGTTGAAAGCTATGACTGGTTCTGTCCAGGAAAAAATACATAAGTGTGTGTGAGTGTGTGTGTGTGAGAGAGAGAGCGAGTGTGTGTGTGTGTGTGTGTGTGTGCGTGTGTGTGTGTGTGTGTGAGAGAGAGCGAGTGTGTGTGTGTGTGTGTGTGTGTGTGTGTGTGTGAGAGAGTGAGTCTTTGTGTGTGTGTGTGTGTGTGTGTGTGTGTGTGTGTGTGTGTGTGTATGTGTGTGAGAGAGAGTGAGAGCGAGTGTGTGTGTGTGAGTGTGAGAGAGAGAGAGCGAGTGTGTGTGTGTGTGTGAGAGAGAGCGAGTGTGTGTGTGTGTGTGTGTGTGTGTGTGTGTGTGTGTGAGAGTGAGTCTTTGTGTGTGTGTGTGTGCGGGTGGTTGGTTGTGTGTGTGTCTGTGTGTGGAGCGACTGCTCTTATGGAGGGAATTTACAGACTAAAACAAGTAAACCTATAATGACATTATTAATTACGTCATTGAATGTTGCAATGTGGATGTTAAGATCACCTTTTGATCCACTGTTTTAGCCTCCATGATCCAAACACAAATAGCTGATGATCCATATAATCTCCAGTTGGACACTAGATGGCAGGAGAGCTTGAGTCTGTGTTCCAGAGATACTCTACAGTCCATCATATCATCTGTTCAGTAACCATGGTGATTCCTCAAGGCACAGAATAGATGAAGATACTGTTTCAGTTACTTTTCACTTAACAGCTGAATAAAATTAATTAATTCATCGAGATGCATAGCTGTCCAATTCATTGCAAGATAGGTTACCAAGCCTAATTGACTAAGTTCACTTGCATTACTATGAGCTAAGTTTGGTAACACTTTATATGAAGCCTATTTATAATATATTTACAGGTAGGTGGCTTATTCTTATGCATGCATAATGCCTTATATAAAAAAAGAAGAATATGCTGTAAACTAAAATGTTGTAATAGGCTACAAATGTCAGCCAGTAGATGGCGACAAATGTATGTCTTTTGATTAAATTGATTTGAACCATAATACAACATGCTTTTTTCCAATACATTTTTATTTGGATATATATAAGCGTCTTTATATCATTGCAGTATATTTTCAGCGTCATCAGTCACATTTACACATTTATAATTAATCCGTTTGGTCCTCGTTGTGACGGGCCTCATTCATTCTCATTCAACAGATCAAGAACAAGATGCCTGATTCTGTTATTTACTTCATGAATGATATAAACCCCATTAGTTCAGCAAAGGGATGGAATCTTTCTGTCAATCATATTTAATACATATAATCAGTCCTAAAGGCAGGACAAGTTACTCAGAATCAGCAAGGAATTAAAGAGTGCATGACAACATGACTCCTCATGTTTATGTGCGGAGTGATATTGCCAAGATAACTGTAATAATAATGATAATACATGATTTGCTTGTGTAAGTGTATATTTAAGCACCACAAGTGTTTTAACCAAAAATGACAATATATTTTGTGTATTTGGTCATGATTAGTGAACAGATTCAAAAGAATTGAATCACTGAGATGAATCAAAATCCAGCGTTCCATTGAATCAACCTGCTTTATTTTTTTATCACGATTATTTTTGCAGTTTTTAACACACAAGTTATGTGATGGGATGAAAAGAACCTTTCTGCACTCTGTATATCGCTGATAAGTGGATCTGAATGTGCCGTTTTCATTATATATGTGAAGGCACCAACAATCAGCGTCAACTAGATCTGACAGAAAAGCGGCGAATTTCTTAAAGAGCACCTATTATGCCCTAAAGATGTTATATAAGTCTCAGGTGTCCCCAGAAAGCATCGGTGAAGTTTCAGCTCAAAATACCCCACAGATCATTTATTATATCATTGTGAAAATGCTTATTTTGAGTGGAAGCAGAAACAGGCTGTTTTAGTGCATGTCTCTTTAAATGCAAATGAGCTGCGGTGCCCCGCCCCCTTTTCCAGAATAGAGCTGTGCCTTTACAACTCATACCTCAGATCTCTGCCAAAAAACATCTGTTTGGTTATGATTATCATGTCTATCACACTGAAATCATGCGTTTTAAAGCCATATTAGCTTAATCTTCTGTTATACGGTTTTCTGAGCGCACAGAAAGCGTCTGCACATGGTATATGAGCACTAAACTAAGCTCTCTTTCATGTCTTATTGTGCTTAAACTGTCAAACACACACAAGTTTATATTAAAAACACACGAGTACCAAAACACAGTCGGTTATGAAGGTAAACAGCTGGGAAAGAAATCGCATGTTTATATAAGATATGTGTATTAAGTGACCGCAGCACAATATCTACACTGTTAATATGAGCCAAATAATAATATAAAAGCAGAAAATCACTCTGGACTGAATAATGTCTAAAGCTTTAATAAGAAGACATTTCTTACTTTGTGCTGTCAGTAACAGGTAATTAGGTTATTATAGTTCCTTAATAATTATATATTATAATACATATGTAGGCAAGAGATGGACACATACTGAAAAATACACCTTTCATATATATTTTCAAATACTTCAATCATTTGAGTTGTTTTGGATTCATTTATTCTGTGTTTCATCTTTTTGAGCTCATTTTTAACATCATGCTGTCATACTTTGGTGCCACTTTCTATCAGGTGGTGTAACCAATTATATGTTTGATTTTATATATATTTCACACTTTAAAAAATTATAATGCGTATGGTATTTTTCAGGTGGATGAGAGGAGAATCTGCTGCCAGATGATTCATAAACAGCTTCATCTCAGTGTGTCCCTGTTAATTGCATTGAGTAATATTTAATAACAACCAGGGCCGTTTTAACCATTGGGCTAGGCGGGGCTTAAGCCCCAGGGCCCGAGCAAGGAGGGGGCCCGTGATTGGCTGTGGGGTAGATTGACAGGCGCGCCGATCGCCAAAGCCACCACGCCCCCCACTTATTAGTGCTGTTATTTAGTTGAGCTTTTCCGTAAATTCCATGCATTAGCATTCGAGATTGAAGCGTAAAGTCTGAATTTGGTTTACCAATCAAATGCATTTATTCTGAATTTGACTTTTGCACGTATCTAGGTGATCGCTGCCCAGTATGTCTCCATTCACCTCCACTCTTCACTTCGTTCTGGAGTAATATGGAAATGGTCGCTCAAAGAACAATATTCGATATGTAAAAATGTCAGCAATTCTGAGAGAGAGGGGCTCAAAAAATGAAAAACTCCAAATACGAAGAACAGAAAAAAAACACAAGTTAGTCCGTAAAATCCCCAGCTCTCGGGTTATTTTACTAAAGCTAATGATGGAGTGGAAATTGTTGGAACAGTGAGTGGACCGCGCACAGCAGTCCACTTTTTATTCTGCGCGGAACAGAAAAAAAAAAAAAAAATCTGCATTATCGTCCACACAGATTTTAGGTAAGTTTGATTATTAACTGGATAAACAGTATATTGGTTTTGTGTTTGAACGAACTCTATATAGGCTATTCATTTAAGGGTTGGGAGATAATCCGGTAGAAATATATCAATCGTTTTCCGCATCAAGATGTAGGCTAAGCTTATCATTTAAACGCGTTTTAAGCAGGTTTTAAAACAAACAGTTTAAACTGTTAATGAACTTTAAGCAGTGGGGCAGAATTAATTCTGGTAAATGAGTGCATTAAGACGGTTTCAGCCTGATTTCGCGTGGCGCGCACCTGCTCGTATTGGCTGACTAAACGTTTCGCTCCTTGTTGTGCTTAAATGTTCAAATACACAGTTATGTGTAAAAAAAATTATCGTCTTTGCGAGTATCCTCGTAAACACAGTTATTTGTGTCTTAAATGAACGTTAATATTTAAAGATAAAGCATGTGTAGTAGTGTTAGATATGAGATCCTGGATATGATGAGATCTTAAAAGGATAGTTCACTCAAAAATGAAGATACTGTCATAAAATACTTAAACTCAAATTGTTCTAAACCTCTATGAATTTCTTTCTTCTCCTCAACATAAAAGAAGATACTTTGAAAAATGTTTCTGGTCCCCATTGACTCCAGTTATAGTGTATTTTTTTCATTCTGTGGAAGTCATTGGGGGCAACTGTCTGACCAGTTTTGTTCCAGATATATTATTTTGCATTCAACAGCAGAAGGAATCTCATACAGGTTTAGAACAACAACAGAATTTTTGGGTGGACTATTCCTCTAAAGCAGCCTGTTGTCATTTGTGTAAATAATGTAAATCAAACATCAGAAAGAAAATCACTTACTGTACTTGACTGAATCACTTTTGTAAAATAAATAAGAATGAATGTATATTGAATACAGTGGACACCATTCAGTCTATTTGTACATTTTCTTTATACATCATAATATAAATATAGTGCTTTAAGTTTTTCAAGTAGGTCGATTTCTTATGATCTTTGTCCTGTTGTAGCCTAATTTGTGACTGTTTACTTGTCTTCAGTAAGCTTATTTTTACTTAGGCTAGTATTATCTTTTGTGATATTGAAATTGATAACAAAAATTATGAAATTTCAGTGCATCAATAATTTTGATATGGGATAAAAATCCTATTTAAGGCTTTATATAAATATATATAAAGCTTTAAATAATATTTTTATCCCATATGTATGTATATATATATATATCTCATTATTGTGATGGGGGGCCCTGCAGTAAGTCATAGCCCCGGGGCCCAGTGCAGTCTTAATGCGGCCCTGATAACAACAATAGTGTTTTCGCATGACAACAAAAAAGCCAAATTGTGTGAGACACTCGCAGTGAAAGTGAATAAAGTCAATTAAAAAAACATTCACTGTTCCAACAGTATATGCACAGGAAGTGAACAATATGTGCGTTAACATGATTTTAGTGCGAAAAAAGTAGTTATGTCTAATTTGACAGCTCTTTCGGCATGATAAAAATCTAAAACTTTGACTTGCATGTCAAATAATACATGCATTTTAACAGAACGTTGTCCTTTTATAAAATAAACTGAACATTTCTGCTTTTTATTTCTTATATATAGACCAATTCAGAGTAGACGTCACAGTTGCGTCACTTGCAGCTGCGCGCGCATAGAGGTGGCAGAAAAACACTGGTAACAAGTGGAGGTAAACGGGTAAAATAAAAATATTTTTGTGCCTTTTGATGTCAAAATCAGAATGTAAATAATCTTTATAGAATACTGTCATCAAATACGCCATTTGAAGCTAAACGCAGACGTTTAAACGGACATACTATGGATGCAACTGCTATAATTACTCTACTTTTAAAGCATAAGTCTGATTTAAACAATAGGTCTACATAATATTCACATATTCTGCTCATAGGGGGCGTATTGTATTAGCCCTACAGTTACAGCATGACATATTATTTAAACCTATTACTATTAACATTTTTAAATAACGTTTATTTATTTTATCTCACAATTCGGACTTTTTTCAGTTTGTATCTCCTAATTTGGGCTTTATAACTCCATTTAACTCAAAAATAGTGAGCTTGTCAATTCTAAGGGGAAAAAGCCAGAAGAGCTGAAGGGAAAAGAGAGAATGTCGAGTTGTTTTTCCTTATTAGAAAAATTAAATTATTTTATTAGATAGCTCCATAGACTGCCTCCAGATAGACTCCGCCCACAAACCACCAGATAGGCTCCGCCCACAAAAACCTCATCCCTGTTTCGGATCCGAGACTATCCCACTATCTAACGTCAATTTCTTTGCATAACATTGCTTATCGCTGGGTGACAAGCTCTTGTAATATGCGGAGAACATTTTGAAAATGACATGTTATCAATATAATCTGTAATTTTTTAAATCTAATTATATTGTACCATATCCGTGTAATTCTCTAGCCGTAAAGGCTATCTCTCCCGAGTTTTCTGCAACCATGATGCGCGCGCATCCCAAATGTTTACAAACCTATAATTGGTCTATAGCAGTGGTTCTCAGACTTTTTTGGTCGCGCCCCCCTTTAAACCTATAAAAAAATCTGGCGCCCCCCCCTCCCGAATCCCCATCCTAACTAATTTCACTAAACATTATGAAAAATTAATGCTTTTTTTATTTAAAATACCTACAGGGGGGAAAAAACACATTGAAAAATAGAATAGTGTGAATAACTGTTATTATTATTCTCTCTGTTATCTTATTTATTTATTTTTGTGGGTTCATGCTGTCCGCTAAAGGCACAGGACACACAGAGGCCTTTCCTCCTCACCAATGATACTAACACCGTGTCCACACCGGACGCGAGCGGCAAAATAAGTTACAGCAGAACACATTATAATAAGTGACGCTGTCTACACACTGGATACTGCGCGACAATCCCCGACATTAAACTGATGCCTCGGTTTAGTTATGACGTACTGACACAGTTAAAATGATTTACAGCGGTCGCTTTGTCGCGTCCAGTGTAGAGCTGTTGCGGCGCGAGTGAGTGAAGCCGAGAGCAAGAATGCATATGCACCCTCATATTTTCTGCATTTAGCTTTTGAATGAACAGCACCTGCCTGGGTCTGTGCGACTTCGTCTATGGCTTTTCTCTTCCCTTTCATACACCGATCCATCTCCCATTCTAAGTTACGTCCTTTGGCTGTTTACTGTTTTATTTATTTTCTTTTTCTGCTGATGGCCCGCGCCCCCCCTGCAATACTCATGCGCCCCCCCTGGCGGGCGCGCCCCACACTTTGAGAACCATTGGTCTATAGTGATAACATTTATGCCAAGTGCTGTTGACTGAGCTTAATTTGTCCTGAACCTGGAATATTAATGATATAAAAAGAAAAAGTCCTTGGTTTTATGTTCAGCCATAAGTGTAAGGTCATATTAAAGACAGAGGACAGGTGATTTACTGTAGTATCGTCTTCAAATAACATGTAACCTCTTCTCGGACACGTGGAATCAAGGCTAAACGTTTACCGTTGCCCTCAGCAACCATCTGAAACATTTATTTTTTTGCCACAATTTTGTGTTGCTTGGTTACCGTGTATCAGTTGAGCCCAAAGAACCGCAGAGATCGATACTTTGTATCACTTGTTACTTTTATAAGAACTTGCACAAAACAAGTAATCACAGTAATACCAGTTAAGAATTCATTAGCATTGATGAAGCACTGTGTTAATGAAGCGCTCACAGCTCCAAGGGCACGTCTGATACGTCGCGTATGTGTCCTTGATAATCATATCTC
>CM041798.1:34517119-34522119 GCA_023376895.1 Aspiorhynchus laticeps
ACAGAAATAATGGACTGGACAACTACACAAAAAACACATGGTTTGTTATGATAGGACAATATTTGGCTGAGATGCAACTATTTGAAAATCTGGAATCTGAGGATGCAAAAAAATCTAAATATTGAGAAAATCATCTTTAAAGTTGTTCAAATTAAGTTCTTAGCAATGCATATTACTAATCAATAATTATATTTATGGTAGGAAATTTACAAAATATCTTCATGGAACATGATCTTAATATCCTAATGATTTTTGGCATAAAAGAAAAATTGATAATTTTGACCCATACAATGTATTGTTGGTTATTGCTACAAATATACCTGTGTTACTTATAACTGCTTTTGTGCTCCAGGGTCACATGTGTATATGTGAATAGTACAGAAATGAGTGTGAAACTATACAGCAGCATTTTAAACTACTGCATTATTTACACTGATAACGTCTAAATGTCTTCTTTAGTTTGGCATGATATTCAGATGAGAAATGTGCTAAAGTATAATGGAGGTTTCTCTTCAGTTTTGCTGAAAATACAGCCTGTTCCTAAAGGCAGAAGTGTTTCATTAGGAGTGAGGTTATATGGCTTGTGGCCAGTTGCATCGTTAAATAATAGGCATGAATCATCTCCTCTTTAGAGACAAAATCAGAGATTATTTCTCAAATAAAGCAGCCGCGGTGCTTCTTGACGTGTTGTTCTACAAGCCTGTGGACAGAAATAGATTCTAGAAGTAAAGAAACCTACACTGTAAAAAACAAATCTGTAAAATTTACAGTAAAAAACTGCCGGATTCTACCGTAAAAAATACTGTAACATTTTAGGTTTTACCGTTTTAACTTAAATTTACAGTTAAATACCGTGATTTCATTAACTGATATAATGTACATATACCAACCTATTGAAGTACTGAAATCTGTATCTTTGTAATACACTGATAACCACCAAAAGCAGGAGGTGATGAGAGTCACATGATGAACCAAAGCAGCTTTTAAATAATAACATATATAGAAGAAGCACAGCGTCATTCACACAAACACTGATCGCCATCATGATGATCTCAATAAACTGAAATATGCAATAAACATTAATTTAACAACATTAGATGTAGCATACAACCCTAATAAACATAACTGACAAGAAAAAAATGAAAAAATCAAACTAAATTTGAAATGCAACGCAATTCTGGGAACATCAGTGTACGTTTTTTCCCTGTAAATTTTACAGCAACTTACCGTTAACCATTTAACAGGTTTTACTGTAGCATTTTCAAAAAAAAAAAATTACCGTTAAAATCACGATCATTGTAGTAATCAGTGTTGGGGAAAGTTACTTTTAAATGTTATGCATTACAATATTGCGTTACTCCCTAAAAAAGTAACTAATTATGTTACTTCGCTACTTTTTATGGAAAGTAATGCGTTATGTTACTGTTGCATTACTTTTTAAATATAAGCAGGGCTTGATTGTTTTTAATACAATAAGTTCTAATTATAGCAAATGTAAAGCCCTTTCACAACAAAAAGTGTACTGAATAAACCTCAAGTAATTCAGGTGTGAAGAGGAGAGCGCAGGAGAAGAAGGATCAACACTCTTCAGCAATAAACATCAATGTTAGTTTATCTAAAGTCATTTTTGCTTATTAGTATGATTGAACTGGATCATCAAAGCTCAGCAGCAAAGACATTGGTTAATAAAGTGGGATTAGATACATTTGTGTTATTTAACATATTTAATCATTGCAGGTTTGCGTCATATTCTGACTGAGTTTGCATTTCACTGTTTTAATTCATTTTGATGAATACTAAATATTTTGCGAGTGAGATGAATTAATGCACGTTCATATTTAGTTCATATTCAGTTCACACAGCGCACTGTCAGTCAATAAATGGGGAAAAAGTAACTCGGATATTTTCTTGTAAATTAAAAAGTAATGCATTACTTTACTAGTTACTTGAAAAAAGTAATATTATTACGTTACCCCCAACACTGGAATTCTTGAGAAGGATCGCAGGAACAGCTGAGAGTTGAGTTATGAACAAAGCCCTTGTTAAATTTCTCCTCGTCCCGCAGGTTTATACTGTAAAAGGTCTCGCCGAGGCATGCTGGTGTTTTTCTGAGCGAATGCTGGATCTGTCAGTCACTCTACAGGAGCTGGAGGATATTTAATAGGCTCTGATTGTCCTAAAATCATCACAGATGCAACACTTTTCTGAATATGATGGAAAACTTGCCATTGTTCACCCTGTCCATGCTGGGCTCCTTTACTGACGAGCTTCACAATGCATCAGTGATGCTGATCCGATCTGTAACCTCCATCTGACACGCTCTAATGTCCCGTGGGAAATCAGATCTAAATTTCAGCAGGCTATGCTTTTTGTGAATTGATATATTAATGTGTGATTCATGTACTCTTGTCACCATTCACTGAGAAACACAGATGTAATGCACCACTGACTGCATCCTAACAAGGCACTTATTTTACACCCAAATGATGGAATCTGTTATTATATGTCTCCTGTCAAATATGACAGAATTTAAGGCACATATTCAAGACTCTTTGATAAATAATGAACTACTGGAAACATTTTTGCTACATGCATCACTCGACTGAATTATTTACATTTATATAACAATAGTCCATTTACAGTTACTGTCCTCATGACAATACAATAACTTGGGTTATTTTAATCCCTAATGTAATGTTAATTTAATGCAGACTTTCCCGTAGGAGAAAGCATTTGCTGCTTGATATTGCAAACTGTTTTTTCTTACTGTACCATGTTATTTTAATGCATTATCTTAATTATGAACACACTGGTTTGTAGTGCAAACAGTTTTATCGTTTACTGTACGTTGTTATTCTTCTCGATATTTCCCAACGGCGGCTAATGAACCGGAAGTCTCACAGAAAACGTTGAAAAATAAGGTGGATATTTTAATCAGAATTACATTAATTATGGGTTCAGTCATTTTAGACACTTCCAAAACTGTTGCAACAGAGATGGAAATACAATTTTTAAATACATGAATTATGCTCCCATCGTTGTTGACACAGATTTGGAAGTGCATCTGTTCTAAAGAAGGGGGTGCCAATACTTTTGTCTATATAGTGTATGTACAAGTCATTGGTGTTTGGTGAATGGTTTTTGTCTCAAGGTCTGCATTTACAGTCACACCAGATGTGTTAAACTGGGATTAGGACTTGGTTTTATGCAGACCAGTCAAGTTCTTCCACACTGACTCAATCAATCATTTTCTTTTTGAACCTTGTCTTATACACAGAGACATTGTCATGTTAGAATAGAAAAGAGTCCAAACTGTTGCTATAATATTAGAAGCACACAATTCCCTAGAATATCATTATATGCTTTAACATTAAGATTTGTACTCATAGAAATTACTAAAGTAGTCAAACCTGTTCATTAGAAGGGGGTGCCAATACTTTTGGCAATATAGTGTATTTGAATTCTGAACCGCCGCAATACGTACCTGAAGCAACGTGATAATAACACAGCAATACGTACCTATATCAACATAATTAAAACGTGCCAGGGTTTACGTCTTGAACCCGTGTTTTAGCGCCACTCAGTGGACATTTCTCTTTGAAACTGCGGCGAAACGTGCAGTAAGGTACGTAAAAATGCTAAAAAGTGCACCCAGGTACGTTTATGCCACGAGACCAGGTTGACGCCTGACAGCTAAATGCGTTAAATGCTTGATTATTTGATTCAATATCAAGCTTTCTTTTGTTTAGGACCAGCTCATTATGTATTTCAGATGTGTTTTGTCTATAGAAGTGTGTTATTCGCTGTTGTAAAGTAACGGGACTGGTGGATGCGTATCACGAAAATGTGATTACTTTCATTGATTATTATCAATAACACATTATTTGTTGCAGCCCTATAAAGCAAAGCTCTCTTGCGCTGGCTTGTCAGGTTGCACATCGTTGAGCAACAGAAGCATGTGTTGATGCAGGAGAGTCTCAAAGGTGAAGCTAATTGGTCTATCGGTAAGCCCCGCCCCCCTTAGTTACTGTTGCTCCCTCGGACAAACAAACAGAGTTGCTCATGCTCTTGCAGTGAGAGCGGTCAGCGTGAAAACCTTGACCCATGCTGTTTTTGCACAATTTTGGACACAGAAGGCCACCAAATGGGAATTAAATATTCCATGGAGGGGTTTATAAAATATTTAGAAATAAATACGGCGGGTAACTCGAGGGTTTACAGATCACAATGCAAGCGGGAGAAGTCTCATATTACGGTCGTGGATGATAACATGCAGGATCAACACTGTTCATGTATCACAGCATACGATTACATTAATTTACATTTAACCAGTTTAATATGGAGAGACACCCTTAGTTTATGTGTTTTTGACCTACACTGTACAAGACGCGAGAACATTAGGTTTGTACGTTAGACTCTAACTTTTAGCCAGACATACCTCGCTGAAGCACAAGATAACATTAACATTCTGCTCGATTAACTTAATGAGTGTATGACAACCAGAAAATGAATGTTTGTGTCTTCATTTGTATTGGGGTTGAATACTTAGGGACATTTTGTTTGGATTCAGAAAGTGTAATAAAGTAAATGATATCGCCTATCCTCTCAGGATACCTGGAATCAAGTACCAAACGCATATTGTTTTTACATTTCTGAAGCATAAACCCCATAAAACCAATGCAAGCTTCACCTCTCCCAGTGTTTCTCTATGGAGCTGAAACCTAAAGACGTCAGAGTTCCGCTCCCTGTGCAACTGATACTCGACTGCCATTGGCTAGTCTGCGTTCGAGGGGAGGGGCTTACCGATAGCTCAATTAAGGGCCTGTTTGCAAACCATATTAACTCACGAGGAGCTCTGATCTGATGGAATGAGCCTCTGATTTCATGAGTGATTTGAGTCATTTGATCAGGAAAGGTTTCGGAGGCTGTTAACAGCAGGTGTGAGCAATTCAGATGTTATTAAACGCGTTTTTGATTACAGAGCCCGTTCTGTGACATTG
>CM041798.1:34527119-34559619 GCA_023376895.1 Aspiorhynchus laticeps
ATTTTATTAAGTATACTTAAGTAAAGTTCAAGAATATTTTAAGTATACTTTATGTAGTAAGTATACAAATATCAGTGTACTAGTTGTATACTTCAAGTTTATTTTTATTAAGTATACTTAAGTAAAGTTCAAGAATATTTTAAGTATACTTTATGTAGTAAGTATACAAATATCAGTGTACTAGTAGTATACTTCGTTTATTTTATTAAGTATACTTAAGTAAAGTTCAAGTATATTTTAAGTATACTTTATGTAGTAAGTATACAAATATCAGTGTACTAGTAGTATACTTCAAGTTTATTTTATTAAGTATACTTAAGTAAAGTTCAAGTATATTTTAAGTGTTCTTTATGTAGTAAGTATACAAATATCAGTGTACTAGTTGTATACTTCAAGTTTATTTTATTAAGTATACTTAAGTAAAGTTCAAGTATATTTTAAGTATACTTTATGTAGTAAGTATACAAATATCAGTGTACTAGTTGTATACTTCAAGTTTATTTTATTAAGTATACTTAAGTAAAGTTCAAGAATATTTTAAGTATACTTTATGTAGTAAGTATACAAATATCAGTGTACTAGTTGTATACTTCAAGTTTATTTTATTAAGTATACTTAAGTAAAGTTCAAGAATATTTTAAGTATACTTTATGTAGTAAGTATACAAATATCAGTGTACTAGTTGTATACTTCAAGTTTATTTTATTAAGTATACTTAAGTAAAGTTCAAGAATATTTTAAGTATACTTTATGTAGTAAGTATACAAATATCAGTGTACTAGTTGTATACTTCAAGTTTATTTTATTAAGTATACTTAAGTAAAGTTCAAGTATATTTTAAGTATACTTTATGTAGTAAGTATACAAATATCAGTGTACTAGTTGTATACTTCGTTTATTTTATTAAGTATACTTAAGTAAAGTTCAAGTATATTTTAAGTATACTTTATGTAGTAAGTATACAAATATCAGTGTACTAGTTGTATACTTCAAGTTTATTTTATTAAGTATACTTAAGTAAAGTTCAAGTATATTTTAAGTATACTTTATGTAGTAAGTATACAAATATCAGTGTACTTATATACTTCAAGTAAGTATACTTAAGTAAAGTTCAAGAATATTTTAAGTATACTTTATGTAGTAAGTATACAAATATCAGTGTACTAGTAGTATACTAAGTGTACTATTTCAATACTCCTCAGACTAAATTGGCCCACTTTCTAGTATATAAAAGTATACTTTAAGTATAACAGTACAGTAGTAAACTTTGAGTACACAACTAGTTTACATCAATGTTTTTAGCTTGTACTGTAACTATACTAAAAGTGCACTTATAGATATACTGCTAGTTTACTAATTAAATACTTGTAGTAGCATTTTTAGTACACTTTGAAGTATAGTCTACTAGTTTAGTAGTTTTATACTGCAAGTATACTCTTTACATCATACTTTAAGTATACTACTATGTCCCTATTTAGGTATTAATTTGTATATATATTGTTATATGAATATCTGAACATGCAAAACATCAAAAGAAAGAAGAGAGTATCTGCTTGTAAACAAACACATTTTATTCTAGCTTCGTGCATTATTTTATTAAAACACTTGAATGTGGGTAAGTTTCATAAATAAACAAATAAACAACATTTTGAACAAAAAGCTGATATGAATATGATTCAGAATGATAATCAAACGTAGATGGAGTCGATCAACACCACAAAGCTTGACAGTCATTATTATCTCTTCATTGGTGATATTTTATTCATAACGTTACACAGTTTTGATGCTGTTTTATGTATATTTCTGAGAAGTACATAAACTCTTTCCTGTTTTTAGGTTAAAAGAAGTATACTAATAGCACACTTGAATAAACTTAGCTAATCAGCTGAAACATCTGGTTTACACCTGCTCTTAACATCTGTTTCAGACGCTAAATAAACCAAAAATCTTCTCTAATTGAGCCACACTGGGTGATGGTCAAAGCCATTTTTGATCACATTGTACAACTGTGGTGTACAAACAACCGCAATCACCTGTCAGTCAACCACTGAGCTAAAACAAGGTTAATAAACATTGCCACACACACACACACACACACACACACACAAACAGCTGTCCAATCAAAGTTAATTCAGGTGCGTTAATTCAGGTGCTTCACTAAAATCACTGCAGCGATGAAGGATTTTCTCAGATCACATGCTGTAAGTAAGAGCTGATTCTCCTTTGTGCTGACTGAAATACAGGCATGAAGATAAAGAAAAACACCACACAAGCCCTGGCTGAGTTTCTCTGTGTTTCACAATGAAATTCCCAATAGTTTCCTGGAGCTTGTTTATGCAACAGAGCTGACTATGTGAGAGTTTTATCTGTCCGTGAGGATAGATGCAGCTCTGGAGAAGGACATGTTCTGAGGGCCGTCAGGGGTCGAGAAGAGCCAAACTGACCTCATTTGTGACCCTGGAGCACAAAACCTGTCTTAAGTCGCTGGGGTATATTTATACGGAGTGTCTATTTACACTGAGTGCATATAGCCCGTCTTATTGGCAAAGGCTATGTACACTAACTCCGCCCACTAACGTGTGATTGAGTTGGTCAACAATAATAAAAGGCGCTGATTAAGCATCAGTTTCAATGGTGCAGGTGGTAATACACAGGGGTTTTTGACGCGATCGACCCGGGTTCAAGGCCACCTTTTGCCGAACTTTTTTTTCTCCCTTTTCAAATCTCATATAGCATCAGAAAGGCATTTATTTTAAATAAAAATTAAGGAAATAATCAAAAAGTTGAAAATAAGAGTATCGGGTAGGGTTAGAGAGGGCTTTATTGTCCCAATAAGGTGGCATTCATTTAATAATTTGAATTAAAACTATAATTTACACTCAATATGTTATTATTGCGTACTGTTTTATAATGTACGACAATACTGAGGTGCAGATAATTGCCACTATTTGCAATAAGTAGTATATAAATAGCAGAAAATCTTGCTATTTTAACATTAGCCGCTGCCATATTTATAGCAATAGCCAACAATACATCGTATGGGTCAAATTTATTGATTTTTATTTATGCCAAAAATCATTAGGATATTAAATAAAGATCATGTTCCATGAAGATATTTTGTAAATTTACTACCGTAAATATATCAAAACTTAATTTCTGATTAGTAATATGCATTGCTAAGAACTTCATTTGAACAACTTTAAAGGTGATTTTCTCAATATTTAGATTTTTTTGCACCCTCAGATTCCAGATTTAGAAATAGTTGTATCTCAGCCAAATATTGTCCTATCATAACAAACCATACATCAATGGAAAGCTATTTATTCAGCTTTCAGATGATGCATAAATCTCAATTTTGAAATTTTGACTGGTTTTGTGCTCCAGGGTCACATTTAGACATTCCCTGGTTTATCGACAGGTGTAAGATTATCCATCGGTCTGTCTGTCATCATTGCATTGAATGTTTTAACTGTAAACTGCTGCAGCGTTTGAGCACATGGAAGTGATTACCATCGCAGACATTCAAGCTTGTGCTGGCAGAGATCCCGAACCAAATAATCCTGAAAACTGTCATTCTTTCCCTCTCATGAATGCTTGTTAGTTTTGTCATTTTCGATCACGAGGAAAGCGAAAAGGGTAACACTTTAGAATACTGTTCCATCATTAATGAATAACTACACAGGAACAAGTGACTAATGCACTATTAACATTGTAGTAACTACTATTAACTAACAAGAAACTCTGATTAATGATTTAGTAAGTAATAGCGCTCACTATTAGCTAATCAATAACTACAATTTTTTTCATATATCCTGGAGAACTCCTAAGAACTACTGTAGGGTTCATAATTAATGTGAATTATGCATAATGTATAATTAATTCTAAAATGAAGATCATGGTAACCCACTAGTAATGACTCAAGAATTGTCAAATCCTTCTAAAGGAGCTATTATTATAACTTGGATCAGTTTCTAAAGTGAAAAGCATCATAACTCTCTAATATTATTATCTAATTATTATTATTAATATTGACTGACGGCATTGTAAGCTTTTGAATATATGTAAAGTTTTGGATAGTAATGACTCAAATGTTACTAAATCCTTCTGAAGAAACTACTAATTATTTGGATCAGTTTCTAAAGTGAAGATCACGCTAGTAATGATTTAAGTGTTACCAAATCTACCAAAAATTAATTACTGACCAAAACCTTACAAAAACCTCAAAAGTTTACAATGACTTCAGTAATTACTAGAGAGTTATCACGGTCTTAATAAAAAAATCCAAAAAATTAGTAATTCCTTCAGAAGAATTTGGTAATGCTTGAGTCATTACTAGTGGGTTACCATGATCTTTACTTTAGAATTAATTATACATTATGCATTATTCATATTAATTATGAACCTGTATACAGTAGTTCTTCGTAGTTCTCAGGGAGGTATAATAAAATAATAGTTACTGATTAGCTAATAGTGAACTACCACATTCGACTAAGCACTATTACTTACTAATTCATTAATCAGAGTTTCTTGTTAGTTACTAGAGTGCTAATATTGCGTTACTCATGTGTTCTTGTGTAGTTATTCATTAATGATGGAAGAGTATTCTAAAGTGTTACTGAGAAAAGCAACACAGCAGTGCAAATGTATTGGGTGGTTTTAGAGTAGATTTATTTGCATAACGCAGCACGTTCCCTGCTTATCACGCTCCCAGAATCCCTCACGCTGTGGGAGCGTAAACACATGGGAAATCTCACAGGGATGAAACTTCAGTGACTGAAGACTGTCACTGACTCCAGTAGCTCTTCTCGTTGTTTGAATACTGTCAATGCATTTCATGAATACATTATTCGATGGCATGAAACATTCCAAAGAATACAGTTCACCTTCAGTTCATGTTTTTAACTTTCCAGTGTGCATCTGTGTGCTTTCACAAATCAATGGCAGCCGTTGGTCAGAATTATTTGTTGTTGACTTGACCTTTCAGCTTAGAGAATAAAGCTCACTGATGCTCTTGTGAGCAGATCCCTGCATCCGTGTTCAACATCCAGTTAAAGGCTTTCCTAGGAGCAGCATTCGTGCTTTCTGTCATGCTTTTCAAATTAAATGGTTAAGATACAAGAGCATCAGTGATGTCCGGCACTGACCTGTTGACTGGAGTAGTACCCTAGAAAGGACATTTTGTACCTTATCCTTCCCGAAAAGGTTTGTGGTAAGGGTACATGTTACTATTCTAAGGTACTAATGTGCACCTTTTAGGGCATTGGTCTCAAACTCAATTCCACAGCTCTGCACAGTTTAGCTCCAACCCTAATCAAACACACCTGATTTAGCTAATCAAGGTCTTTGGTATCACTAGAAACTTCCAAGCAGGTGTGATTTGGAGCTAAACTCTGCAGAGCTGTGGCCCTCCAGGAATTGAGTTTGAGTCACTGATTTAGGGGTAAATAAGGTACAGCGGTGTCTCTTTAAGTCAGAGGTCTCCGACCCTGGTCCTGCAGACTTCAGTTCCAACCCTGCTCCAGCACACCTGCCCGTAATTATCAGGTAACCCTGACGATTAGCTGCTTCAGGTGTGTTTCGTTGGGGTTACAGCTGGAGACATACCCTGCGTTCCATTTGGAAGGGCTCCTCCCTATGCCCTAATCCCTTCAAAGGGTTTACCCTCCGGAGTGAGAGCTTCGAAGGGTGTAGGGGACCAAACAACTGTTTCTTGAAGTGCCCATCATCCCGTGCCCACACGGAGGCGCCGTCATCATGGAAAGAATCAGCGCAAAGGATCATGGGAGCCCGAAGCGTCCATCAGTTGTCCAATCCTTCATTCCGAAGGGCCCTTTGAAGTGGCCAGTTTTGAGCACTTCGGTTTGGAACGACCCTTCAATATGGCGGCCATGATTGTTTTCACTCCGAAGTGCCCTTCGGAGGGCGATATATCCCATTTGGAGCACATTTCTCTTACAGGTAGACTATCCTTTTGACCATCCCTGAACTTCCCAATGTGGACTATGAGGCATTAATCGTAAACATTACCATCTCAAAGGTTGTTAGTTGGGGTTTTGTGCAGGCCAGCTCTTCCCCACCAGACTCAGTAAACCACTTCTTTCTTGTGCATAAGGGTATCGACATGCTGGAAAAGAACCAGCTCCACAAAGCCTGAAGCATTTGTATGTGTAAGATTGAGAAATTACTGGAAAAGCCAAACTAGAAGGGACTTTCCATCTACTTTTGGCCATGGAGTGTATCAAGAGTTGAAGAAATGGAAAACAACTCTGCTGAAAAAAAACTGTAGACACCATCACAAAATTTGTAATGGTTTTATTGGTTACATTGGGAATTGTACTGGTTTTAATGGAAACTGTAATGGTACTTATTGGTCACTACTGGTAACTGGTCGCCTTCTATTGGTGGCTTGTTAAAACCACTAAATCCTAATGGAATATGTCCCAAAACACAGTAGAGAATTTTGTTTTTTTTTACGGTTTTAATTGTTAAAAGTTGATGGTTTGTAATGGTTTTTGTATTGGAAACCATTAGAATTTCTGTGATGGTTTCTACCGTTTTAAATACATAAGCTGAATAAGTTGCTTACTTATTATTGCAAGCCATTTGATAACAAGCCTAACACTGGTCAGAGAGCCAATAAATGGTCTCTAGCTCAGTGCAGCTATCTTGGGTCAAACGGTCTGGGGACATGCTGTTATTGTGGTTCTCATTAGTGTCACATGTGCAAGAATCCTGCTCTGTTTCAAGAGAGATATTAACCAGATCACTATTTATGGCTTTCCATAAAAGCTGCTTGTTTTGTAAGCTTTCGACTGTCCTTATGGAATAACATGATCACCTCTGCCTCTTGTTTTGTTTTTACTGGTGTTCGGAGCAAATGTGAAGGGAGGTTAGCATCTATTAAGAGGTTAGGAGCATCGTTAAAGAAGCTGTTAGTCAGGAAGCCGACCTGTTAATGTTTGTTAGAGCGATCGAGCGTGTTTGACAGCAACAGCAGATGGCGCGGCCAGCAGGGCAGAGAGGCGATAGAGGGTTACGCAAGAGAATCATCACAGTTTGATAAGTGCTATCCAGCTGTCATTGACACACGTGAACTCATCACACACTCCACATTGATGCTGATTGATACGGCACGGCCCGGTTCAGCAGCACTGGACCGGAGCGGCAGGGAGATGGCTCTGAGACTGGCCCGGCCGGGGAAACAGATGGACAGAGTCGCTGCTGGTGGCATCTCCCCGCTTCCGGCTTCTCAAGGGCACACCAGGTTTCCAGTGGGATGTCAAATGTGGCTCAGATGGCCACGGGGTGACGTTTCTGTCATATTGCTTGTATCTTCTGACATACACAGTTAGGCACTGTAGTTATGAGGCTGACACGTCATTTTCCTAAATCTGCGGAGGGGTCACAGGTGTAACGGACTGGAATGACACTTACACTATATTGCCAAAAGTATTGGCACCCCTTCTAATGAACAGGTTTGACTACTTTAGTAATTTCTATGAGTACAAATCTTAATGTTAAAGCATATAATGATATTCTAGGAAATTGTGTGCTTCTAATATTATAGCAACAGTTTGGACTCTTTTCTAATCTAACATGACAATGTCTCTGTGTATAAGACAAGGTTCAAAAAGAAAATGATTGATTGAGTCAGTGTGGAAGAACTTGACTGGTCTGCATAAAACCAAGTCCTAATCCCAGTTTAACACCTCTGGTGTGACTGTAAATGCAGACCTTGAGACAAAAACTCATCACCAAACACCAATGACTTGTACATATGGGTTCAGTCATTTTAGACACTTACAAAACTGTTGCAACAGAGATGAAATACAATTTTTAAATACATGAATTATGTTCCCATCGTTGTTGCCACAGATTTGGAAGTGCATTTTTCTGTTCTAAAGAAGGGGGTGCCAATACTTTTGTCTATATAGTGTATGTACAAGTCATTGGTGTTTGGTGATGAGTTTTTGGCTTAAGGTCTGCATTTACAGTCACACCAGAGGTGTTAAACTGGGATTAGGACTTGGTTTTATGCAGACCAGTCAAGTTCTTCCACACTGACTGAATCAATCATTTTCTTTTTGAACCTTGTCTTATACACAGAGACATTGTCATGTTAGAATAGAAAAGGGTCCAAACTGTTGCTATAATATTACATTTACATTTACATTTACATTTAGTCATTTGGCAGACGCTTTTATCCAAAGCGACTTACAATTGGAAGCACACAATTCCCTAGAATATCATTATATGCTTTAACATTAAGATTTGTACTCATGGAAATTACTAAAGTAGTCAAACCTGTTCATTAGAAGGGGGTGCCAATACTTTTGGCAATATAGTGTAAGTCTATGATGGACAGAATCGTGAGTTCATACGGTGATCACTCTCTGGTTCCAGACTCTCATCTCATCTGTGTCGCTGATCCCAGTCTGGTTCCTCACAAGGTTTCTCTGCTTAAACATCTTGTGGAGTTGTTTTTCTTCTGTTCTTTAGCCTCCTTTGTCTTGCTCACTGGAGTAGCTATACAGCCAAACCAAAAATTATTCAGACACCAAATATAATTTTTGATATTTTTTTTTTACTAGTGGGTTCAGGACACTATAGTTCATTTATGTAAGTGAGGATAGCAAAATAAAGTAAACTGTGACATATTACACCCAAGAAATCTTCATACAGTGGACTAGCAGTAAAATATGGGATCAAAAATCATTCACTTTGAGCTGAACATGTTTTGCTTAAGTGTTTTTATTTAATTGCTAATGTGATCTTTTTACACACATACTGAATGAAATTAAACATTGCTTAGTAATTGGTTGAGCTAAATTGTTATTATCCCACATGGAAAAATACTATAGTAATTCATGCTATAGTGTTTTTGAACCATACTATAGTAAAGTGTATTACACTTATATATTATAGTATTTAAAACACTTTGTTAATGAATGCCACAGCATACTGTATAGTGAACTGATAATAAATACTGTAGTATACTTTAGTTGTACTACAGTAAACTGTAGTGTATTGTGGCATAACATAACCTGTAGTTGTAGAAAACGTAGTACGGTATTGGGTAATTTGTTTATATTACCACAACAACTATAGTAAAGTACTTTACTACAGTATGGTTCAAAAACAATACTACAAATTACTATAGTATTTTTTCATGTGGGATCTAACTGTGTACTTAAATTTAACAGCTGACAGTTTAATTCATTACATACCTTTCTATCAAAGTTATCTGATGAATTTGTTCTTGACTATTTTGTGAATAATGCGAGATGTTGAATAATTTTTGGATTGACTGTATGTTGTGCTCGACTAGGAGCGACTGTTGCAAACCCATTAAGGTTTGATATTCATGGCACACACTGGCAGGCGTTGTTCCTCTGCCATGCTGTTAACTAGGAGTGAGGTAATGCCCAGCCCTGCCAACTGCTCTCGCTTCACTCTTCTGCTCCTGCGTCTGGCCTTCAGGGTGCCACCAGGTGCTGCTCAGATGACGGAAACACACATATAGAGCCATCCACGTCTGTTTCAGAAAGTGGTTCGAGAAGCATCGCTCCTGCGCTTTGTCCCTTCCTTTTCTGTTTGGTATTCTTCTACAACAGAAAACAACCCCCTCTTGTTAATGTCAGCAAGTCCAGGGATGCTTTCCAGCCCCGAGGTTTATCAATACTTGAGCAGTGAGTGTTGGTAATGAGGCGTACTACATCGCACCATCTATATTGCATGATGGTCAGGACGGCGCAGAGGCAAAGAGAGAGCGGCTGGATGGACGTACCTGCCGCGTCTCCATCTCCCAGCGGCACGTCGTCTCTCTTTCTGCTAAAGACAGGCAAATGTTGCTCATCGGGAGAGTTTGAGTGTGTGCGGGTGTGGAGTGAATGTTAAGAGTTCTCATCAAAGCGCGCATGCAAACCCCCGCAGGTGAATACGTCTGTTTTTATGAGTTACTCCTCTTTTCTCCCCCCCTTTCAGATGGATTTCTGAATTATTTACGTCTTTCATTTTCATCGATCACTCTTTTTCCACGGGCCTCTCCATCCGTATTTTCTCCCTCCTCCACCGTGCTGTTTGTTGCTCATAATAACCTCTTGGCCCAATCGCTGGCGTTGCACTCCCACCCGCCTTCGAATGCTTCTCCTGCATGAAAAGCGCTGCGCTCTTGAGGGAGCGATGCTTTGAGCCCGAGGTGCCTCGTGTGAGGAGAGCGAACGCTATTCGGGCTCTGAATTTGTCAACGTGCATGTGCATTTTCTTGACGTTTAAGGGAAGAGTTCACTCAAAAATGCCAATATTAATTCCCTCGTTATTTACTCGTTGTATTTGCATACACTTTTTAAGTGCTTTTAAACTCCAAAGAGGATAGAAATACTATTAAAGCGACTTAAATGCACCCACTCTGTGCACAATCACACAGCGTTCATGAAGAAAAGCCCAAAATTGCCATGCACTGACAAAACAATGCATTTTTTGGAGCTTGCATTGACAGATTAATAAGCCGATGGTGCGATTGAGGCGTTGCTTTCTCTCATGTGACATTATACCTGTTTTCTGTCACTCGCCCAACACTATAGGACCTCAGAGAGAGCACCATGAGCTCAGAGATGCATTCTCTTCCCAAACATCATCTGCTGCTGTTGACAGTTGGACTTTTTACACGGATCTTGATTTTTGTGAAATTAACCATGGTTTTACTACAAATAAAACCAAAAAAACATGGTTACTATAGTTAACAAATTAACCATGGTTTTGCTACACCATAGTTTAACCATGGTATTTGTAGTAAAACTGTGGTTATACAAATAGTATTCAATGCGCTAAAAAAAAACATGGTTAATATACTATTACTATAGTAAAACCATGGTTAATTTTCATAAGGGGAGGCGCCTAATGTGGGTTTTTGTGATTTTCTTTTTCCAAAAGAACAATAATGTTCTGATTTGCCCAAATGATGAAGAAAAGATTGAAATCGCCATGCACTGAAAACCCTGCTGAAAAAACCCAATAGAAAATGTAATGGTTATAATGGGAATTGTATTGGTTTTAATGGAAACTATAATGGTGTCTACTGGTATGTGATGGATTCTATTGGTGGGATGTTAAATCCTTTTGGAAAAACACCCAAAACACACAACAAAAAGGAATTTTGTAATGGTTTTACTGGAAAATCTAATGGTATTTTAATGGAAACCATTGGAATTTCTGTGATGGTTTCTATTGGGCTTCTATTGTTTTTTTTAGCAGGAAAATATCCACAATGTATTTCTCTCATTGCTATATTGACTTAATGTGAATGAACTGGATATAAAGCCAGCACCCGTATCTGTACATACCGAGTTGCACTTGTTTAGAAAGCGAGGTTAGGAATAATGCAGTTAAAAAGGAAAAATGGAGAGTGAGAGGACTAGATATTACACTGGCAGTAAGAGGATGAATTATTGAAGCTGGCATAGAGGCAGGAACGAGGGATATGTTTTTAATCCGGAGTGTATCCACGTCTAGACATACTACACACACTCTTACACACACTTCTCCCTTGAGTACTCATAAAGAAAGAAATAGCGAGAGTCTCTAGTGATTAGTTTTTATAAAATAATAATTAAACTAGAACTAATGTTATTAATAATGATGATTTTCTTTGACTATTTCATGATCTGTCTGCCTGGGATTTTGTCAAACAGTTGGTTAAACCAGCAGCAGGCTTTCAGAGCGGATCTGCTGTTGGCTTGTGGTTTTAAACCACGTTTCTTGTCAGAAAAAAGCTTGTTTCAACAATTACCAGTCTATTCATGAAGTACACTGAACGAAGAGCATCTTCAACCACACGAGCTCCACTCTTCAACCTAAAGAAACTCCAACATAGCAGAAGATTCAGCACAAACACGTCTGCTCTTTTGTCATGTTGCTGAAAAACACACATAATTAAAACAACACATAAACTCAACATTCACTCTCCGAGCCAAGAATGAAAACACGCTGCCCAGTTTCAGCAATGCTACATTGTAAAGCCAAAAGAAACAAACGCATGCAATGAAACGAAGTTGTGAAAATGTTCAAGAATGGTGTTTTTCATTAGCTCTTTTTTATTGGAATTTTGACTAAACAGCATTTTTTTTTGAGTACACTGTAAAAAATAAGTGTAATTTTAACTGTAAAATTTTGTAAAAAGTTTTTAGAAGTAAAAAAGAACAAATCGATGTATAATTTACAGTCAAAAACTGTAAACTGATATTCCCAGAATTCCCAGCGTGACACGCCACATTTGAAAGTATTTAGTTTATATCATGTTTTTTAATAGTTGTTATGAGTTATGTACATTTGGGCTTTGTTACATCTTCTGTTGTTTAATGAAATTTTATTGCATTATTTAAGTATCACGTGTGTTATTATGATGTGTTTAGTGTTTGCATTAATGACTCTGTGCAGCTTCTATATATTAGTATATACTTCACCTTCTGTATATTAGTATATACTTCTGTATATTAGTATATACTTCACCTTCTATATATTAGTATATACTTCACCTTTGTATATTAGTATATACTTCACCTTCTATATATTAGTATATACTTCACCTTCTGTATATTAGTATATACTTCACCTTTTGTATATTAGTATATACTTCACCTTCTATATATTAGTATATACTTCACCTTCTGTATATTAGTATATACTTCTGTATATTAGTATATACTTCACCTTCTATATATTAGTATATACTTCACCTTCTGTATATTAGTATATACTTCTGTATATTAGTATATACTTCACCTTCTATATATTAGTATATACTTCACCTTCTATATATTAGTATATACTTCACCTTCTGTATATTAGTATATACTTCACCTTCTGTATATAAGTATATACTTCACATTTTATATATTAGTATATACGTCACCTTCTATATATTAGTATATACTTCTGTATATTAGTATATACTTCACCTTCTATATATTAGTATATACTTCACCTTCTGTATATTAGTATATACTTCTGTATATTAGTATATACTTCACCTTCTATATATTAGTATATACTTCACCTTCTGTATATTAGTATATACTTCACCTTCTGTATATTAGTATATACTTCACATTTTATATATTAGTATATACGTCACCTTCTATATATTAGTATATACTTCACCTTCTGTATATTAGTATATTAGTATATACTTCACCTTCTGTATATTAGTATATACTTCACCTTTTATATATTAGTATATACTTCACCTTCTATATATTAGTATATACTTCACCTTCTATATATTAGTATATACTTCACCTTCTGTATATTAGTATATTAGTATATACTTCACCTTCTGTATATTAGTATATACTTCACCTTTTATATATTAGTATATACTTCACCTTCTGTATATTAGTATATAATTCACCTTCTATATATTAGTATATACTTCACCTTCTATATATTAGTATATACTTCACCTTCTGTATATTAGTATATACTTCACCTTCTGTATATAAGTATATACTTCACATTTTATATATTAGTATATACGTCACCTTCTATATATTAGTATATACTTCTGTATATTAGTATATACTTCACCTTCTGTATATTAGTATATACTTCACCTTCTATATATTAGTATATACTTCACCTTTTATATATTAGTATATACTTCACCTTTTATATATTAGTATATAATTCACCTTCTATATATTAGTATATACTTCACCTTCTATATATTAGTATATACTTCACCTTCTATATATTAGTATATACTTCACCTTCTGTATATTAGTATATTAGTATATACTTCACCTTCTGTATATTAGTATATACTTCACCTTCTATATATTAGTATATACTTCAGCTTCTATATATTAGTATATACTTCACCTTCTGTATATTAGTATATACTTCACCTTGTATATATTAGTATATACTTCACCTTCTGTATATTAGTATGTACTTCACCTTCTGTATATTAGTGTATACTTCACCTTCTGTATATTAGCATATACTTCACGTTGTATATATTAGTATATACTTCACCTTCTGTATATTAGTATGTACTTCACCTTCTATATATTAGTATATACTTCTGTATATTAGTATATACTTCAGCTTCTATATATTAGTATATACTTCACCTTCTGTATATTAGTATATACTTCAGCTTCTGTATATTAGTATATACTTCAGCTTCTGTATATTAGTATATACTGCACCTTCTGTATATTAGTATATACTTCACCTTCTATATATTAGTATATACTTCACCTTCTATATATTAGTATATACTTCTGTATATTAGTATATACTGCACCTTCTGTATATTAGTATATACTTCAGCTTCTATATATTAGTATATACTTCACCTTCTGTATATTAGTATATACTTCAGCTTCTATATATTAGTATATACTTCACCTTCTATATATTAGTATATACTTCACCTTCTGTATATTAGTATATACTTCACCTTCTATATATTAGTATATACTTCTGTATATTAGTATATACTGCACCTTCTGTATATTAGTATATACTTCAGCTTCTATATATTAGTATATACTTCACCTTCTGTATATTAGTATATACTTCAGCTTCTATATATTAGTATATACTTCTGTATATTAGTATATACTGCACCTTCTGTATATTAGTATATACTTCAGCTTCTATATATTAGTATATACTTCACCTTCTGTATATTAGTATATACTGCACCTTCTGTATATTAGTATATACTTCAGCTTCTATATATTAGTATATACTTCACCTTCTGTATATTAGTATATACTTCACCTTCTGTATATTAGTATATACTGCACCTTCTGTATATTAGTATATACTTCAGCTTCTATATATTAGTATATACTTCACCTTCTATATATTAGTATATACTTCTGTATATTAGTATATACTGCACCTTCTGTATATTAGTATATACTTCAGCTTCTATATATTAGTATATACTTCACCTTCTGTATATTAGTATATACTTCACCTTCTGTATATTAGTATATACTGCACCTTCTGTATATTAGTATATACTTCAGCTTCTATATATTAGTATATACTTCACCTTCTGTATATTAGTATATACTTCACCTTCTGTATATTAGTATATACTGCACCTTCTGTATATTAGTATATACTTCAGCTTCTATATATTAGTATATACTTCACCTTCTATATATTAGTATATACTTCTGTATATTAGTATATACTGCACCTTCTGTATATTAGTATATACTTCAGCTTCTATATATTAGTATATACTTCACCTTCTGTATATTAGTATATACTGCACCTTCTGTATATTAGTATATACTTCACCTTCTGTATATTAGTATATACTTCACCTTCTGTATATTAGTATATACTTCTGCTTCTATATATTAGTATATTCTTCACCTTCTGTATATTAGTATATACTTCACCTTCTGTATATTAGTATATACTTCACATTCTATATATTAGTATATACTTCACCTTCTGTATATTAGTATATTCTTCACTTTCTATATATTAGTATATACTTCACCTTCTGTATATTAGTATATACTTCACCTTCTGTATATCAGTATATACTTCAGCTTCTGTATATTAGTATATACTTCAGCTTCTGTATATTAGTATATACTTCAGCTTCTGTATATTAGTATATACTTCACCTTCTATATATTAGTATATACTTCTGCTTGAGCTTTGATTCTTCATGTCTCTTTTACCACCAGCGTTATTATGATGGTTGTCAGTATGTTAAAGGTACAAAACATATTTTAATAGCAGTGTGCGTTGTTGAATTTACAGGCTTACATGCAAATTTTGTAAATTACAGTTTTATACAGTAAAATTAAAATTTGTTGGCCGTAAATGTCTTTACAGTTTTACTGTATTTTTTACAAAATTATTCTGGCAACCACAGCTGCCAAAATTATTTTGTAAAAACAACATAATTTTTTTTTAAAGTGTATGACTGCATGTGTCTTGGTTACGTTTGCTGTTGTTTGGTTACTACAGACTCAGAATGTCAAGGTAGTCTGTTTTCCCCCTTTTCTGTCAATCTCTCACTCTAAGATGTATTTTCACACAGTGTTTAGTGATATCTTCACCATGCGAACGCGTCTTTTTGACGTCTGCCGTCTGGTGAGGTGTTGCGTTCGCCTCCTGGACACACATCTGCTCTCTCTCAGCTCTTCAGGAGGATTCTGGGTTATTTTCCATTCGGTGTCTCTGGACCACATCTGTGCCATCCTGTTGATTACTACAGACATTCATTTTGTCTCGTTCCTCAATTTGTACAAATCAATGCTTGGAGTAATACATGCATTTACTAGGGAAGCGTATATGTGCTTGTGATTGAAATTGTAATTAACTGAGTAGTGAGTGATGGACTTGAGAAACCAATGTAAAATCATATTCCATTTCCATTTGATGCTTTTTGTGTGGATTTGCAGACCATTTGTGAGCATGATAGGTGGTGTATCGCACTGACAGATTAATAAGCCGATGGTGAGATTGAGGCGTTGCTTTCTCTCATGTGACATTACACCTGTTTTCTGTCACTCGCCCAACACTATAGGACCTCAGAGAGAGCACCATGAGCTCAGAGATGCATCCACTTCCCAAATGTCATCTGCTGCTGTTGCTTGTTGGACTGTGTACTTTAGAGCAAATTAATTTAGTAATTTTTGCTTGGTTTATTTTTGTACTGTATTACTCTGATCTTGATTTTTGTGAAATTAACCATGGTTTTACTACAAATAAAACCAAAAAAACAGGGTTACTATAGTTAACAAATTAACCATGGTTTTGCTACACCATAGTTTAACCATGGTATTTGTAGTAAAACTGTGGTTATACAAATAGTAATCAATGCACTAAAAAAAACATGGTTACTACACTTTTACTATAGTAAAACCAAGACACTGCTTCCTTGACCTTATGTGTGTTTTTGTGTTTTTTTGTCTTCCAAAAGAAGAATAATGTTCATATTGTGTTCTGATTTGTTCAGTGATCAGCCCAAATGATCGCATTGATGAGTCTCGTTCATTAGCAGCATCCAGTCCAAATGAACCACTTTGAATTAGTCCAAATAAGATCCAAATTTACTACCAAGCTTGACCAGATTTCTTCCCATGCACCATGAGCATTCTCCCCTCGAACGATAACGAAGTAGACCTTTAAGATGGAAAATGCATTTAACTGTTTGAGTGCCAAAGCACGTTTCCAAAGGCCTCTCACAATGAGTATATTTTGCTGGGTTTTTCTCAGATGTCATTGATCTGAGTCTCTCCTCTCTGTGTGTCTGCAGTGACGATCTCCACCAGTACTTACTTCGATGGGCTGCTGGTCACCGGTCTCTACACCTCCACTTCTGTTCAGACGTCTCCCATCCCTGCGTCTCCAGCCTTTGGCTTCGGTAAGTCTTGAATGAGTCTAATTATATCAATGAATGCTCATAACCTGGGTTGAGTCCATGCGAGTATTCTGGGCAGACATTACAGGGTTTGGAGGAGAGTGAACAGTACTGTACATCATGTGCAGAACTGATGGATTGGAGTATTGTTTGAGGCTTGTTTAATGATTCTGAAGCTCTGATATTCTCCTCTGTGTGTATCGTATGAGAGCTTGTGTAATGTGGACATCATTTGCTTTTATATTCTTAAAAGTGTGTCTGAAAGAGGTACAGAAGATCCAGATACATGCACATAATCCAGCCCTTATGGTGAAGTCTAGAAATCGTATTATTCAACATGGAATATTACTGAAACTGCAGCTCCACAGTATATCTTTGAAGAGATTTTGTATACTTGTTGATTTTGTTAGGGGATGATTATTATTTACAGTGAGAGAATTAATAAAAATAGCAAAGACCTTGCTCTTTCTCATTTATCAGAAATAAGTGTTGTTTACTTGCTTTTAATTACACTGAGTTTTTCGTAACATAAACTGATCCAAATCTCTTTTGGCAAGAACGGTGCATTAATACACGTGAGTTTTGATGCTGCTTATGAAATCATGACTCATGAATATTAATTAGGTGACTCCTGGAACGTCCGCCTACGTAATCTATTAATATTCATAGGCCAAGCATTTGTTGGTGACAATCCAGGTAACAAGCATCCACTTACCAGCGTCTGGCTTTCAGAAGATCAGTTAGCTCCATTAAATAAATTATATGGCATTTTATGCCAAGTTTAATTAATCTCAGAAGGGAATGTGTTCATTTAACTCAGCATTGATGTTTCTATAACGTTCTAATGAATCCTCGCCAGTTCCATTACAGTCCCGCTTGGGATAACTGTCTCTGTGTCATCTAAAGATTCAATGAGTTACAATGAAACACAGCTTAGAAGTCGTGCTGAGAGAAGATGCCAGCGCAGATACTGTATCAGAGGCAGCTGTGATGTGGCTTTGATTTGGTGTACACACACACACACACACTCACTCACTCACACACACACACACACGCACACTCTCACTCACACGCACACGCACACACACACACACACACACACACACACACACACACACACACACACACTCAATCTCACGCACACACACACACACACACACACACACACACACACACTCTCTCTCTCTCTCCCTCTTTCACACACACACACACACACGTTTATTTTTGTGACTTGTAGGGACTCTCCATAGGCGCAATGGTTGTTATACTGTACAAACTGTATTTTCTATCGCCCTACACCTAAACCTACCCCTTACAGGAAACTACAGGCATTTTTACTTTCTCAAAAAAACTCATTCTGTATGATTCATAAGCGTTTTGAAAAATGGGGACATGAGGAAATGTCCTCATAAATCACCTTCTCCTTGTAATACCTGTCATACCTGTGTCATTATACAAATTTGTGTCCTCATATGTCACAAACACACACACACACACACACACACACACACACACACACACACACACACACACACACACACACACACACACACACACAATCTTTATGTTTCTGTAATGGTTAATCCACCAGCATGTGTAAACTGTTGAGTCCCAATAGTGTTTCTAATGCTAAAATATAACTATTGTTGTTATCCATGAATTTTCTAATTGATTGTTTTGCAAGAAAGACCGAAAAAATAGGTAGGCACTTTATTATTATTATTATTATTTTTTTTATTTTTTTATTCAGATGCACAGTTCAACTACATTTTAAAACATGAATTAAACCGTTTTAAACATATCTTATCATTTGTCAATTTAAAAGTGTTTTATTATTTCTATTTTTATGTTCACTACTAGTGCTCCATAGATTGCATATTGATAGTGAATTCTATCTGAAATTATGCCCTCGTTCCTTACATTACTGCACTAATACAGCTCACTGAATGACTGAATTCATGTGTATTCACTGTAAACTAGCCGTTCAGTGTATATCTGAATGTATACTCATTGTTGACCGTTATAGGATTGAGTGCACTTGATAATGCACACTATAGTTTCAGACACCAGTACAGTATACGGAGAGATTTCAGACACAGCCCAGTGTGAAAAGTTCAGTCTACCATAGATAGGTCCTGTTGTAGTTTTTCAGGTCCTCTCACACCATTATCAACACATTTCATCTCCACCGAGCCACCGAAATCACAAAAGACCCTGAACACTGAGGGGAGACGCATGATTAAACAGTTACTGAGCATAAACACTGTGTCTCATTCAGTAATCGTCCACAATCTAGTGTAAGCAGGCGTAAACTGTTCCTTTAGTATGTAAATGTAAACACTGACATTCGTTTCCATGCAAACACGCCCCTTTCTATGTAAATTAGGCTCATTGCAGATTGGGCTTTATTCATAAAAATTCCATGCTGTTAGTTCAGAGCGGTTTACATCGCACTATTACCGCCTGATAAAGCAGAAATGCAGGATTGTTTGTCAAACAGAGTGTGTGCTTGTAGCTTTACTCAGTTTTCATTGTGACTAATGACGTCAAAAGCTGGATTTATGATGAGGACACTAACTTTAATGTACACTATATTGCCAAAAGTATTGGGTCGCCCCCTTCTAATGAACAGGTTTGACTACTTTAGTAATTTCTATGAGTACAAATCTTAATGTTAAAGCATATAATGATATTCTAGGAAATTGTGTGCTTCTAATATTATAGCAACAGTTTGGACTCTTTTCTATTCTAACATGACAATGTCTCTGTGTATAAGACAAGGTTCAAAAAGAAATGATTGATTCAGTCAGTGTGGAAGAACTTGACTGGTCTGCATAAAACCAAGTCCTAATCCCAGTTTAACACCTCTGGTGTGACTGTAAATGCAGACCTTGAGCCAAAAACTCATCACCAAACACCAATGACATGTACATATGGGTTCAGTCATTTTAGACACTTCCAAAACTGTTGCAACAGAGATGGAAATGCAATTTTTAAATACATGAATTATGTTCCCATCGTTGTTGCCACAGATTTGGAAGTGCATTTTTCTGTTCTAAAGAAGGGGTGCCAATACTTTTGTCTATATAGTGTATGTACAAGTCATTGGTGTTTGGTTATGAGTTTGTGGCTCAAGGTCTGCATTTAGAGCAACACATCATGCCGCGATCTAAAGAAATTCAAGAACAGATGAGAAACAAAATAGTTGACATGTATCAATCTGGAAAGGGTTATAAAGCCATTTCTAAGGCTTTGGGACTCCAGCGAACCACGGTCAGAGCTGTTATCCACAAATGGAGAAAACTTGGAACAGTGGTGAACCTTCCCAGGAGTGGCCGGCCTACCAAAATTACTCCAAGAGCGCAATGATAACTCATCCAGGAGGTCATAAAAGAACCCAGAACAACATCTAAAGAACTGCACTTGCTTCAATTAAGGCCAGTGTTCATGATTCAACAAGAAATTGACTGGGCGAAAACGGCATCCGTGGAAGAGCTGACCAAAAATAACATAAAGACTAGTCTCACATTTGCCAAAAAAAATCTTGATTATCCCCAAGACTTTTGGGCAAATATTCTGTGGACTGATGTTTTGGAAGGTGTGTGTCCCATTACATCTGCTATAAAACCAACACAGCATTTCATAAAAATCATAACAGCAGTCAAACATTGGTGGTAGTGTAATGGTCTGGGGCTGCTGTGCATCTTCAGGACCTGGATGACTTCCATAATTGATGGAACCATGAATTCTGCATCTATCAAAAAACCCTGAAGGAGAATGTCCGGTCGTCAGTTTGTGACCTCAAGCTCAAGCGCACTTGGGTTATGCAGCAGGACAATGATCCCAAACACACCAGCAATCCACCTCTGAATGGCTCAAGAAAAACAAAATTAAGGTTTTGGAGCGACCAAGTCAAAGTCCGGACTTAAATCCGATTGAGATGCTGTGGCGTGACCTTAAACAGTCCATTCATGCTCGAAAACCCTCCAATGTGACTGAATTAAAACAATAGAAATGCGGACACTGGAAGACTTGTTTTATCATTCTCAAAGGAGATGTAAATGATGTGTTTTTGAAATACATGTCAGTGTGCAGAGCTGAGTAGATTACTTACAAATTGTAGTCCATGTCTGAGTACAGATTACACAGTGAAAGCTAGTTAGTAACGTAATCTAGGTTACTTGTTTTAGGTAATGTAATCTGACTACCTTTCAGATTACTTTTATCTAACTTTTATGAAACGTACTATACTTATATAAAACAGCAAATAGAACGAAGATATATTCCTTTTTTTAACATTGCATCAACAGGTCTTCCCAAACTGGGCTTAATGCGAAAACTGCAGTGTGTTTGTGAGTTGATAAAAAGCTAAATCATAAATTTAGTTACATGACATTTACACAACTATTCCACACTGTAAAAAATGACCGTGATTTTAATGGTAAAAAACTGTGAAAATGCTACAGTAAAAACCTGTTAAATGGTTAACGGTAAATTCCTGTAAAATTTACAGGAAAAACCATAAACTGACGTTCCCAGAATTCCCTGCGTTGCAGTTCAAATTTTGTTTGAATTTGATGTTTTTTCTTTGAAATAACTATGTTTCTTCTTAGTTTTTTCATATTAGTTATGTTTATTAGGGTTGTGTTACACCTAATGTTGTTAAATTAATGTTTATTGCATATTTCAGTTTATTGAGATCATCATGATGGTGATTAGTGTTTGTGTGAATGACGCTGTGCTTCTTCTATATATGTTATTATTTAAAAGCTGCTTTGGTTCATCATGTGACTCTCATCAGCTCCTGCTTTTGGTGGTTATCAGTGTATTACAAAAATACAGATTTCAGTACTTCAATAGGTTGGTACATTAACATTATATCAGTTAATTAAATTACGGTATTTAACTGTAAATTTAAGTTAAAACTGTAAAACCTAAAATGTTGTTACCGTATTTTTTACGGTAGAATTCTGGCAACCATGGCTGCCTGTTTTTTACCGTAAATTTGACAGAATTTTTTCTTACAGTGTATATTGTGAATATAGTCAAATGGTATCTAAATGGTAAGACACACAGTAGGACTGTTAGAAAGGAAAATTAAAAAGGAGAATTAGGGAGAATCAAATAATTAGGAATTATTTACTGCATATTGTGAGTAATATGTAATCATGTAATTATTACCATAATCTGATTATGAGCATTATAAAATGTAAAAAACTGTAATTATGAGTTCTTGATTTTTGGAATCTGATTGCGTAATCCAGATGTAATCAGTTTCTGCCCAGCTCTGCCAGTATGTTGTTTTTGTTCATATGAGGTGTGCTCAATCTGTAGTAATAGCTAGTAGTAATAACTGCAGGATTGCTGTGTTTGTGTGCATTGAAAACATGTCAAGCCGCAGCGATGCTGATCTTGCAAAGGTTTCGCCTTCTTTTAAACAAAGTGGATCCAGAGTTTGTGTGTCTGCAAAATGTGTTAAAATGTGTTAAAACATTTTAACAATGGTTCATTTATTGCCAGTGAACCTGAATGTTAACACAAATAACTGACTGGATTAAATGGATCTTCACACCCAAATTAATGCTAAATGTGAACAGTCTTAAGTTTCAGATTTAATCACACACTGCAGTTGCGGAAGGTGTAGTTTCTTCCAATGTCATTATCACCATCTGTTCCCAAAGGGTTCTGAAAGGGTGAATATCGCATACAGTGAAAAGAAACTATAAAAAAAAATATTAATGGAGTGGATGAAGTGAAGGAGAAAAAAATGGAGTAAAACAGAGAGTGTTTGTGAAGCAGGAGTGGGTGCCATTTCCTGTATTTACTCTCTCTGCTTTCATTTGCATGCTGCTTTATGCCATCATTCTTGGTTCACATTGTGTGTGTGTGTGTGTGTGTGCGCGCTCATGCTCTCATGGGGTTGAAGAGCTGTCAGTCCCTGAGAGACTTCAAAAGCTCAGCAGCTCTGTGATCAGTCTGCTCTTTGACTCCTCTGACAGGCCCTCAGCTACACACACACACACACACACTACCGCTCACCCACTCATGAACATTTTACACATGCATCTCTGTAACTCAGTGCTGTAAAACGCATATAGCCTGTAGACACTCATAGCCATTAGTGCCGCCGTTATCTGAAACATGCTGTAATTAATTTATTTTAGAAAGTGTAGTGCTTTTGGCATATTGATTACTATTTGTATAACCACAGTTGTACAAGTACCATGATTAAACTATGGTTAGTGTAGCAAAACCATGGTTAATTTGTGGTTACCCTGGTTTAACTATAGTAATTTTTTTCTTTTTATAGTAAAACCATGGTTAATTTTTTGTAAGGGAAGTCATTTCACAATTACAGTAATTGTGTATTTTGTCATCTTATTTAGGCTAATAATATCCAAAAGCTAAGGAATCATATGATCAGGATGTTAAAATAAGCACAAATCTCACCTTATAGAGTAGACATTGATAAGCATGTCAGAATAGTTTCTATACTGTAATAAATACTATGTCAATTAGCACTGCATTATTCATTACGTGGAGATGACTTAAACACATATAAACCATATATTGGTGCGATTGTGTGTTTATTGTCTTCACATTTCATCAGTCAAAATGTTTCTGCTTATTATTCAGCTACAGTGATAGATGGATGCCTTTGTCCATATTAAGGATTTCCTGGCACATCATAAGTTATTGCTTATATAGCTGTGTCTCCTTTTGGAGGCTGTGTCCTCCGGAAGTCACATTTGTGCACGTCACTGAGGTGGTCTCATTTAAGGAAAGTAATGCATTGGTAATGCTATTGTTTAAGTGTTTATGCCAGGGGGGTCAAACTCAGTTCCTGGAGGGCCACAGAGTTTAGTTCCAACACACAAACCATGCAGTTTTCATATAAGCCTAAATGATTAGCTGGAGCAGGTGTGTTTAATTAGGGTTGCATCCTATTAGTTTGACACCCCTGGTTCATGCAAACAAAAAGTCATTTTATGTGTTGTTGATTTTAAATATAAGACTTGGTGAATTGATATGTGTCAGTACTTTTTGAACATGTCCAGCATTTTAACAATACACCGTTAACCGATAATAATTCACAGATAATGGTAATAATTTACCGATAACCGATAATAATTCACCGATAATCGATAATAATTTTCCGAAAACCAGTAATAATTTACCGATAAACGTTAATTATTCGCCGATAACCGATAATAATTCACTATAATCATGATAAGCTATTTTCATATCTCTAGTAGGAAGTGAATGTTCCAGTGAAGTATTTTGTGATTGAGACAGTGATCTACTGAACTAGGATCTGATTGAGATGCAGCCGCTGTTAGTCAGTATAGATCCAGACCTTCCATTCATCACAGTGCACTGACAACACACACACCACTGTTTTTCCCCGATGTTGTGAAGACCTACATGTTTTCTAGGATGCACTTTCACTTTCTGATCAATTTTTAAAGTTCCACAGAAGAAGCCCTTGAGAAAGGCTCCTAATGGAGGAGGAATGAAGTGCACTTTCCCAAGCTTTAAAAAGCTCGGTTGAAAGCAAAACCATCCTGCTTCTAAAAGCCCATCCGTCGTGAGCGTCCCATCCTATCAAACCCACCTGTAGAAACACACTCTTTTTCTTCCTCTCTTTATGCACCAGACACTTTCTTATAAACACTCCGTGTTACAAGGACTTAATAAGATAACACAAATGTTTACTTGTGAATGCATCACAAATCATATTGCACTACTTCCGCCTTAACAAAGACCTCTATTGCACAATATCATGTACAGTTATTATGTAAAGTACTTGTATAATCTGTCTTAGGTTATGTGTATGTATAGCTGAGTTTGTGTCTCTGTAGTGGACAGTATATTGTAGTGTATTTCTCTGAGACGTCACATGTCACAGTTTTAATGTACAGAGCACATTCAGGGCTTTATAGAGATACTAAATGATTGGATGTTTCATCATGAACACACTCTCTACTAGGTCTTTAAATATGGATAAATTTAATTTAGTGAAAAATTTTACATCCTTATGGAAATATGATTATATTTTGCAATTGCCATTTAAATCTGAATCATTTTCAAATTGTTTGTCATAAAGCAACATCTCAGGAAAATGTTATGGATTTTCAAATTCAAATATGACTTGCTGTTATGAAACAGAACATAATTTCATACACGTCGAGGACACCAGGACTAAAAGCATGTTTATTACGCATTTTGGGAGACATAACAATTGAATAGGAAAATTAATTATTTATCAATTGCCTTATGAAATATTAGATATTATTATGAAAAACTGGACAATTATTACTCCCATTATGACAATTATTTTTTCAACAGCAACAAATTAATATGCAAATTAGATACAGTGTGTTTAATGGAAAAACCAGTTTATGGAAATTATTACACACATATTGCATAAAACAAAATGGTATATCAAATCATTTTGTTATATATTTTATAACGTAGTTGAAAATCATCCTTAAACAAAGATTAGTATAAAAGAATCCTGAAACCTAAAAATTGATTGGTGATTTAAAAAAAAAATCCCATTGTTTTTGCCTTTTTGATGTTTATTCATGCCATTTTATTTTTATTTTAGTCCTAGTGTTCTCTACAGAGGACATCGAATAAAATATGAATAAAATATAATTTTTCAAAAATGTTATTTTTAATTTTTTATCTTATGGTCTAAACAATGTAATGACATGAAAAAATACTAAATTCACAAAACTTTTTTTTTTTTTGGGGGGGGGGATAGTCAACTGTTTGTAGTAGATGTATAGTTGGATACCGATTCAGTAAGTTAGCTATGTAGGTCTAAAAATGTTCTTACGTCTAGTGTTGTATTTTTATATTTATGCTTATTTATGTAGCACCGTAGTTCTGCGAGACACGACATTTTGTTCACATGTAGCAGAATGACAATAAAGCTTGAATTGACTGTCATCCGGTATATATAAGGCATCCACGAGGGCACTAGTGACCCAAATGTTGTTAGTTTTTTACTTATTGGCACCATGGCCCTGATTTGTTAATTGCATGTTTCCGGCTGTTGGCACGAAGCCGTCCCGGAGGTGACGCGCTTCAGACGCGAGGCGTTCTCCAGGCCTGCCCTGTCCCACCTGTCTCAGCCGCTCGTGTCTCGCACCCGTCTCCGCCAGCCACGCCAGTCCTGTTTGTTCACGGCCTCCGAAGAGAACGCCGTCGCAAATTAGCACAAGTCAACTCAGATTAATTAATTTCTAGCTCGCGCGATTAGCCGAGGAGTCACGTCAAATTAAACATCAAATTAGTGCTAATGCCTTCCAGGAGAGGCCGTGTAGAGAGCTTCAGCTGCGTCTGTGACGGAACAGGTCCTCTGGCGCCGCGGATGACTTCTGACATTGCTTCTGTCTTTCAACTCAACTTTATTCTGATCGCCATTCCTTCTGAAAGTCACTGAAACGGCCGTTCTGAGCGGAAAATAGTGGAGGACCTGAATCTGATAAAGAAGCATTGCCAGAGCTCCCCTTACCAAAAAGTAGTATACTTCAAGTTTATTTTATTAAGTATACTTAAGTAAAGTTCAAGTGTATTTTTAAGTGTACTTTATGTAGTAAGTATACAAATATCAGTGTACTAGTAGTAGTGTACTATTTCAATACTCCTTGGGACTAAATTGGCCCACTTTCTTGTATATAAAAGTATACTTTAAGTATAACAGTACAGTAGTAAACTTTGAGTACACAACTAGTTTACATCAATGTTTTTATCTTGTACTGCAACTATACTAAAAGTGAACTTATACTGATAGATTACTAATTAAATACTTGTACTAGCATTTTTAGTACACTTTGAAGTATAGTCTACTAGTTTAGTAGTTTTATACTGCAAGTATAGAGCTGGGTAGTAACTGATTACATATAATCTGGATTACGTCATCAGAATCCAAAAAATAAGCACTTGTAATTAGATTAAATTACATTTTAAAATACTCGTAATCTGACTACAGTTACTTTTTTATTGATTACTTGAATAGCAATAAATGATTCATAATTTATATTGATTCTCCCTAATTCCTTTTCATCTAAATTTTACTTTCTAAAATGCCTACATGATATCCATGTAAACGAAATATTTCATTTTTAGTAAGTGTTTTATTTTGATTAAAATTATTTATTTTAATTTTAAATTTTTATGACTTTTTTAACCCATTTAATCCCAGCGCTCACAATAGTGACCGTAAAAAAGGTTTTCATTTATAAAGCTCTAAAAACCTTACTGACTGATGTTTTAGTGACTTCATGCAAATATGGAAACAATAAAGGGTCTCAATTTAATATGTACAGTTTCACATGATTAGTGCAGATTGTCACATGACCAGAGCAGAATCTTGAGAAGATGATAACTGCATCAAAGCTCTGAAACAAGAGGCTTGTAAAGTATGTTAACATAAAGATATGACAAAGATTTTTGGTACACATTATCTTTAAGGTGTCTAGTATTAATATATGAATTCGCATATATTCAGTTTTGTTGAGTGTGGTTATAGAGTGAGTAAACATGTTGATGGGATAACAGTGAATTTAGGAATACAATATAAATCCAGATGCAGTTATTAGTGAAAAATAAACTAAAATGTTGCAATGACAAAATATTGCACTAAATTAAAAATTCAAATGTTACAAAAAATGTACAATATTGATGTTGTATTTTACAAAAAAGTTACAATTTTGAAATGCGGTGATGGTTGAATTTTATTTTATTTTTTTATCTCAGTGTTCCTATCAATGTTGCATAAGTTTTTTAATGCATAATAGTAACCCTAGAATGTGATCAAACAATTTTTATGACTGCAGAAATATATTATTTCAGTACACACATGATCCCACTGGACACAATTGTGACCGAACATAAAACACAATTTTTCACACACTTTTCCAAAAAAAAAATTATTATTTCAAACGGTTACTTACGTATGACACATTATTTGGATATTTTCATGTCTGGGAAAAATTTGGGATTAAACGGGTTAATTATTAGCTTTTCATTAAACTCACAAACCCCCTGCAGGTCCTTCATAATCCCCAGTTTGGGAAACCTTGACATAATGTAACACTTAATTCACTTTATGTTGTTAATAACAATGAATGGAATATATTTGCTTTGCATTTTAATATCTATATGCTACAATACTATCCTATTTAAATCAATGTGGTAAACGGGTGACGTTAAAAGTAATCTAAAAGTACTCTGATTATGTTACCTAAAATGTGTAATGTAATGGATTACATTACTAACTATTCAATTCAAGTTTATTTGTATAGCGTTTTTTAAGATACAATCGTTGCAAAGCAGCATTACAGGAAATTAAGTTTCTACAATATATGTATATATTGTAGAAACTTAATATATTTAACTTATGGCAAAATTTGGTAATTCTGTATGTTGTCTGAGGGTTGGCATCATCTCTTCTCAGGTGTTTGGTCATTTCAGATCATTTAAGGGTTAGATCCAGACTGAAGCTTGTGTAATTCCTAGAAACAGAGAAACAAATAGAGGCATAATTAGCGTAGCTGTTGTTCCATCCAAGCAAAAATTATTGGTTCAACCCAAGCTAAAGAATAATAATGTGCGTTTGATCAGATATAACTGCAGTACAAGATTATGAATGCATTATGTGAATGCTTAGCTAAAGAGATGTGTGTTTAATCTAGATTTAAACAGAGAGAGTGTGTCTGAACCCTGAACGTTATCAGGAAGGCTATTCCAGAGTTTGGGTGCTTAATATGAAAAAGCTCTACCTGCTTTAGTGGACTTTGCTATTCTAGAAACTACCAAGAGTCCAGAGTTTTGCGACCTTAGGGAGCGTGATGGATTGTAGCGAGATAGAAGACTAGTTAGGAGCTAAACCATTTAGGGCCTTATAGGTAAGTAATAATATTTATAGCTGATACGGAACTTAATAGGTAGCCAGTGCAGACACTGTAAAATTGTGGTAATATGATCATATTTTCTTGACCTAGTAAGGACTCTAGCCACTGTCTATCTGTAGCTTGTTTATTGAAGATGCAGGACAACCAGCTAGCAGTGCATTACAATAGTCCAGTCTAGAGGTCATGAATGCATGCTTTTCTGCATCAGAAACTGGTAACATGTTCCGAACAGGTACAATATTTGCCATGTAATTTGGAATCGGTAACGAACTACAATTTGTAAGTAATCTATCCAGCTCTGAGCATTGCAAAACAGTTTCTGAATGGACACGGATATGGATGGACAGACAAAAGGTAACGGCATTTAAGCTGAAGAGAGAAAGAGAGGATGGAAAGTGAGATTTAAAGGAGACGAGACAACAAAGAGCTTCGGAATCATCTGTAAGTGTAAGAAGATATTTTTCTTACTGTCATCAATTAGAAGTCATAGCATCCAGCCAAGTTTCCACATCTTTTGAAAAGCAACAAAACAGATTATTTTACTGAAAAGAAGAAATTTACACCAGCACTGCTTTGGAGGTTTAAAAGCCACTTGACTAAAAGGGATAGTTCACCCAAAAATGAAAATTCTGTCATCATTTACTCATCCTCAAACAGATCCAAACCTGTATGAATGTGTTTGTTCTGAACACAAAGGAAGATATTTTGAAGAAAGTTTGTAATCAGGCTGTTTTGGGGCACCATTGACTTCAATAGTAGGAGAAAAATACTGCTCTGTTTCCCTCATTCTTCAGAATATCTTCCTTTGTGTTCAGAACAAACACATTCATACAGGTTTGGATCTACTTGAGGATGAGTAAATGATGACAGCATTTTCATTTTTGGGTGAACTGTCCCTTTAAGTCACAAATATGATTTCACATTATCAAAGACAACACTGACTTGTTCCTTGACTGGGAAAGATGCTAGTTATCTTCCATTTTGGCTCTGTTGTAGAAGTAACTTGTGTTGAAGGCAAGGGCGTAGTTTTGGGTTGAATATTGGGGGGAGGGGGAGGGGGGTTGAAGTGGACCCCGGGTCATGCTCCCTCTTAAGGTTTATTTATTTGTTTGTTTGCTTAAATGTTTATTTATGTAAAATTGTCTTTTGTGCTATCCACCACACATGCACAGTTGGTTGATTGCGTAACTGCAATAAAGTAATAGGCTAGTTAATTAACAATTACTTGTTTACATAGAATACATAATGTATTTTATATTATTTAGACACTTAGTTTGACAAGATGTCAACACGTCATGGGAAGTCAATCTAACTTAACATTTTCTTATATTGATATCGTTAGGGTTAGGGTTAGGGTGGCCCTAACCTTAACCCTAACCCTAACCTAACCCTAACCCTAACCCTAACCTAACCTAACCCTAACCCTAACCCTAACCCTAACCCTAACCCTAACCTTAACCCTAACCCTAACCCTAACCCTAGCCTAACCTAACCTAACCCTAACCCTAACGCATTAACAGTTCATCAGGCTCTTAATGATTTAATCTATGCCATCATTGGAATATCTGAAGGTTTTTCCATCACTCATCATTAGAAGCCATTGGCTCTCGATTCTGGCTCTTATGAAAAAGTACCATAGTTCTTAACTGTAGCATTTGTTATAATAAGGCTAGCCTATTAATCATTACCAGGCCAATAATGACTTTTTTATTAACCAATATTGCATTTGTTATGAGAAACAACAGCCTTTAGAATCAATAGCTACAACATGCCAGTTGTAATATAAATCTTTAGGGAAAAATCTATTCTCTTAACAGATTCTAATATCTGTAATATATTATAAATTTAATATCTATTATAAATTCTACAAGTTAGACTGAATTTACCACAATAAATATGCCTACAGTAAAACGTGATAAATTACAGTAAAGGTGGTCATGAGTAGTAGATTCAAATAATTAATAAATAGCCTGATTCTAGGTTTCCATTAACCGTGGTTTAAATATGGGGGGGGGGTGTACTTAATAGTTTTGGTTATTGGGGGGGTTACCTCCCCCCCATCCCCCCCACAAACTACACCCCTGTTTGAAGGCATAATAAGGCTGATTATTTTGTGTTACAGAGACTGACTGCAAGACAGCAGCAAATGAAATTAAATGACCTGAATTAACTGCTGTATAATGAGCTATTGAACCACACGCTTCACAACATCATTTTCGGTGCGAAGACAAATCAAGATTGACCCAGCACCGGTTTGGGTTAAAGGTCATGGGTCAGAGGTCACCTCACAGCTGCAGTAGATGTTTGTGTGCGGTAACAGTAATGATAACCATATTAAATGATCCCCAAGATCACGTTAGAGGCTACACTATTGTTATCAAACAGAATGCTGTAGATTAATGATTTATTATTTCAGATTCACTGGGATCGGCTCCAGATGGCCACAGAAAACCCTTTAGTCGTTTCTACTGTATTTCTATAGTATCACGGCTCATTGGGCGGCTGGTGCTGATCCAAGTCCACAGTTCAACATTCAGAAAGTAGAAAGATCAAGAGCATCAGACGCAGTTCAGTGCATGCTGCAGTCAATAATATGATCGGTGATTATAGACACACACACACACTCATTCATTCACTCACTCACACACACACACACACACACACACACTCACACTCGCACACTCTCACACACACACACACACACACACACACACACACACACACACACACACACACACTCACTCTCACACACACACACTCACTCACTCACTCACTCATTCACACACACACACACACACACACACACACACACACACACCATACCTGTCAACATTTGGGTACCGAAATCCGGGAGACCCTCGCGTGGGGGGAGGGGGTATTATGTATTTACATATATAATAAATAATTATTAATAAAAATATAAAGAATAATAACATTACTTACTGGTGTTTCTTTTTTATTATTATTATAACTGATACATATATATATATATCTTTTTTTTTTTAGAAATTAAACAGAAACACTGCACAACAGTTAAACAACGTGGAACAAATTACATTGTAACACTGTACATAACATTAACATTGTGTGTTTATAGTATGTGTTGCCCTTCTGTGCCTCGGCTGCACGAATGTGCCGCTGTGATACAATATGCTGAGATATG
>CM041798.1:34569619-34579619 GCA_023376895.1 Aspiorhynchus laticeps
TTTGTTCTGAACACAAAGGAAGATATTTTGAAGAAAGTTTGTAATCAGGCTGTTTTGGGGCACCATTGACTTCCATAGTAGGAGAAAAATACTGCTCTATTTCCCTCATTCTTCAGAATATCTTCCAGAACAAAGACATTCATACAGGTTTGGATCTACTTGAGGATGAGTAAATGATGACAGAGTTTTCATTTTTGGGTGTACTGTCCCTTTAAGAGCTGGTTTACAGGATTCCCAGGTGAAAAACTAGTGCACTTCCATAGTAGAGCATACTTAAAGTGCTCTGTTTTCACGCACTAATTCTATACTTAATATACTAAAAATGATTCTTTAGCACTTCTTAAGATCATCTAAGTGTACTCAACTGTGCTATTTTGGGACACCATGCATATGAACTAAAATGTGCTTTTAACATACTATCTTTGTATTTAAAAAATGTATTTAGTTACCACTTGTAGTACACTTGAGTGTACTAGTGAATGAAAGATGGGTTCAAGTGGTGACCAAATACATTTTTTAAATACAAAGATAGTATGTTAAAAGCACATTTTAGTTAATATGCATGGTGTCCCAAAATAGCACAGTTGAGTACACTTAGATGATCTTAAGTTTATCTTAAGAAGTACTAAAGGATCATTTTTAGTATATTAAGTACAAAATTAGTGCAAAAATAGAGCACTTTAAGCACATTATGGAAGTGTACTTGTTTTTCACCCGTGTTCATGAAGTGGTGTTTGCTGGGACTAGGGGTGTGTGATATATATCGTCTGCGATAATATCGTAATTGTTGTTTTAACGATGTGCAATTTGACATTATCCAGTATTTTGCAAAAACCAAACAGAACAGCTACATCACGTGATGAAGTCTAGACTAGATTGTGTTTCAGTTTAATAAAATGCATTAAGAATGATCACAAAATTCAAGATATGGGCAGAAAATGCGTATATATATATCATTTCATATGGTTAAAATCACATGAAGTGTGCCGTTTTTTTCTTCAAAAGTCAACATGATTATAAACGTGATATTGATTTTATACATCAGTTCAATAAACAATAAGTTAATATTAAGAAACTTACGTTTTAGACACAATATTGCTCTATTTCGCCAACACAAAATAACTCCAAACACAGCTACAGCACTGTTTAGTGTCTCTGAGCAACATGACAGTGATTCGTTCCTGAATGAATCAATCGTTTAAATGATTCGGTCCATTCGCAGTGACTCACTTGTTAACAGTGACCTGCTGGAGGTTTTAATTTCACATTTAAAGTCTATTTTCATTTTTAAAATGATTTCAGATATCAGTATTCAATGTTTTATGTTTAATATATCAAAACATTATGCATTTGTAACTGCATGTTAAAGCACTCCGTGTGTAAATACATCTAAACACATTCAGATGCAACTTCAGCAAAGATTAATTTAGTTGATACTGGTTTCATTTGTTTGGTAACAGCCTGAATGTCTTATTATTCTAATTGACTGATTAAATGTCACAATTTGATTCAAAACATGCACACTTTTAGAAAAAATGGCTTTATTAAAGGTAAAATTGCCCATAAAAGGTAAAAATGAATTTAAACTTATATGAAAAGATTAATTAATCACTGATGTGAACTGACTAGGGTTGCAAAGGGGTGGTAAATTTCCGGAAACTTTCCAAAAATCCCGGTACATTTCCAAAAATCCCGGAAAGTTTCAAAAATTCCCGGTAAGTTTCCAAAATTTACTGGAAATTTTCCAACTTTTTGCAACCCTAGAACTGACCACACAGAATATGAAGAATATCAAAGCCGCAGATGTCCACGGTAGACAGATATCAGCACGATAACACACTCTGCAAAATATCGTCTAATTATCGCTATCGAAAAATCCCCCAAAAATATCTAGATATCATTTTTTTTCAATATCGCACAGCCCTATCTGGGACACTTGACGGTTCTCCGTCTCTGTCAGGCGAGCGAGGAGGCTTGCGTGTCGGTCCTGTCTTCCCACCGTTTGTCACTGTGAGCGTTTATGTCAAGAGCGTTCAAGGCCGAATATTCAGCCCTCATTCATAACCCTGCCATGAAAGCATGATGGGGAAAAAAGCACCGCTGCCTCTGAGGCGAGGAGTGTTTAGCCATTTCTGTTATTACGATTAATTGTGGTGGACTGGTTAGTGATGGACCATCTGTTCAGGGCAGCCTGTGTTTCTGGAACATGCAACGCAGTTATGTTCTGTGTGCTTATTGTTATTTTCCTTTCCTGGAAAGAGTCAATCATATATAGTGTCTTTAGTAACATAAACCAATGCCAGATGTCATAATGACCGGCTGAAGAAGTGAATAATGGCACAGAGATGGCAAAGCAAACACACAGAGAGAGAGTTTCCATTGTTTAAATGTAGAAGTTCACAAACACAACGAGCTCCAGCAAACATCAGCGAACACTAATTTAACTCTCAGCCGAGTTACAGACGCCGACTGAAAAAATGCCATTAACTACATAATACAGAAATATTTTCCTAAAGTATATACTGATGGTATGCACTTAAAAAAAAGTGCATTTAATTGTATGGAATGTGCACTTGTAGTGTAAAATACTGCACTGTAAAACAAAAGTGAAATCTGTAAAATTTACGGTAAAAAACTGCCGGAATTCTACCGAAAAAAAATACGGTAACAACCGTTTTACGGTTTTAACTTAAATTTACAGTTAAATACCGTAATTTCATTAACTGATATAATGTACATATACCAACCTATTGAAGTACTGAAATCTGTATCTTTGTAATACACTGATAACCACCAAAAGCAGGAGGTGATGAGAGTCACATGATGAACCAAAGCAGCTTTTAAATAATAACATATATAGAAGAAGCACAGCGTCATTCACACAAACACTGATCACCATCATGATGATCTCAATAAACTGAAATATGCAATAAACATTAATTTAACAACATTAGATGTAACATACAACCCTAATAAACATAACTGATAAGATAAACATAGTTATTTCAAAGAAAAAATGAAATGCAATGCAGGGAATTCTGGGAACGTCAGTTTACGGTTTTTCCTGTAAATTTTACAGGAACTTACCGTTAACCATTTAACAGGTTTTACTGTAGCATTTTCACCGTTTTTTACCGTTAAAATCACGATAATTTTTTACAGTGTGTACTTGCAGATAATATAATATTATTGAAATAAAAGACCACTTAAGTGTATTAAAGTGAGACACATGACTTTTAACAAGTGCGCTTTTTACAGTTTTTCTCGATTGCTAAAACACAATTCATAAAACAATTCACCATTTTCTCACAACTACTAACACAATCTCAAAACTACACACCAACGTTTGCAAACTTGCAGATCAAAGTCAAACATTTTAGTCAAAAACATATCAGAATATAATCTTTGGCCTCAAATGACAGATTATACACAGATTATTTATATAACAGTAGTGAGATCAATTCAAAACACTGCTACAAAAACCTGCTTTTGGGAAACTGGAGACATTCTGCAAGTCAGTGTCTGTTACAGTATGCAGCATAAATATAGCGGTGCAAATACAGTAAAATCAGCCATAAACTGAAAGAAAAGCTTACTTTCATTACACTACTGTAAAGAGATCTTACATGTCGCAGTTGAGGCACAGGATTTGAAAATTTCAGATAAATAGTCATGTTATATATTTTGGTTGCATTTGTGAGTTAATAAAAATGTAGATTGTTGTTTAAAATAGGTATATAATATCATAATATCGAAATATCGATCGATATACTCCTGTATCGAATCGTAGAATCTTTGAGGTATCGGTAAATATCGTATCGCTGGGTCTGAGAATCAATATCGTATCGTATCGTGACGAACCATCCGATTTACACCCCTAATGCAAATACAGTAAAATTCAGCCATAAACTGAAAGAAAAGCTAACTTTCATTACACTACTGTAAAGAGATCTTACAGTAGATGAAAAGCACTAGAAGAGAAAAATTACAGTAAAAACAACTGAATATACAGTAAACACACATTGCGATATACTGTCAGTTACAGTACAGCAATAAATAAATAAATACAGCATCCTTTGCCAAGTTATATTACAGTATTGGTAATATCCTTACTGTATTTGTTATACTATAACAGTTTCTTAGTCTTCTGATAAAAGACTTCTCTGCCTCGACAGTCTGCACAAATACATGTAAGAAATACAAATCAGCTCAACAGTTATAGTCTGAGGCTGTGTGGTACAGTATTTACAGTAGAAAGAACAGTGAGCGTTCTCTCATCAGAAGTACTGTAATTGTAAAGTGTAAGTCGTGTAAAACCCTGTATATGCTCCTGCAGGTATAATCTTTACACGCACAATAACATGATCAACTATACTGCTTTATATTTCATCAGCAACAATTTCATCTTTGACCTCGTCCCCTTATGGTTTTTAAATTGCTTAGACACTAAAAGTGGTACTTGAGGCACACTTAGTGAAACCATAACTTTTTGCAAAACTCTAAATACAGTTCTCTACATTACACGCATCATTCAGAACTAACGGCTGATTTGGAAACACTGCTATTTTAACGCCACACTCATTTACTGATGAGCTACACACAGAGATCATGTGTGAAAACACCTGGACGTCATGTGTTCACTTTTAGAAATAAATAATTTTTACTCCCTTGCATTTCTGTTTACACTGTATCTATATTGTACAAAGTTAATAAATAAAGCTGACTTTCTGACTTGTCTTATATGCATATTCAGTGTGTGTGTGTGTGTGTGTGTGTGTGTTGTGTGTGTGTGTGTGTGTGTGTGTGTGTGTGCTTATCTATCTATCATATGCTTATCTATCTATCTATCTATCTATCTATCTATCTATCTATCTATCTATCTATCTATCTATCTATCTATCATATGCTTATCTATCTATCTATCTATCTATCATATGCTTATCTATCTATCTATCTATCTATCTATCTATCTATCTATCTATCTATCTATCTATCTATCTATCTATCTATCTATCTATCTATCTATCATATGCTTATCTATCTATCTATCTATCTATCTATCTATCTATCTATCTATCATATGCTTATCTATCTATCTATCTATCTATCTATCTATCTATCTATCTATCTATCTATCTATCTATCTATCTATCTATCATATGCTCATCTATCTATCTATCTATCTATCTATCTATCTATCTATCATATGCTTATCTATCTATCATATGCTCATCTATCTATCTATCTATCTATCTATCTATCTATCATATGCTTATCTATCTATCTATCTATCTATCAAATGCTTATCTATCTATCTATCTATCTATCTATCTATCTATCTATCTATCTATCTATCTATCATATGCTTATCTATCTATCTATCTATCTATCTATCATATGCTTATCTATCTATCTATCTATCTATCTATCTATCTATCTATCTATCTATCTATCTATCTATCTATCTATCTATCTATCTATCATATGCTTATCTATCTATCTATCTATCTATCTATCTATCTATCTATCTATCTATCTATCTATCTATCTATCATATGCTTATCTATCTATCTATCTATCTATCTATCTATCTATCTATCTATCTATCTATCATATGCTTATCTATCTATCTATCTATCTATCTATCTATCATATGCTTATCTATCTATCTATCTATCTATCTATCTATCTATCTATCTATCTATCTATCATCTATCTATCTATCTATCTATCTATCTATCTATCATATGCTTATCTATCTATCTATCTATCTATCTATCTATCTATCTATCTATCTATCTATCTATCTATCTATCTATCATATGCTTTATCTATCTATCTATCTATCTATCTATCTATCTATCTATCTATCTATCTATCTATCTATCTATCTATCTATCTATCTATCTATCTATCATATGCTTTATCTATCTATCTATCTATCTATCTATCTATCTATCTATCATATGCTTATCTATCTATCTATCTATCTATCTATCTATCTATCTATCTATCTATCTATCTATCTATCTATCTATCTATCTATCTATCATATGCTTATCTATCTATCTATCTATCTATCTATCTATCTATCTATCATATGCTTGTCTATCTATCTATCTATCTATCTATCTATCTATCTATCTATCTATCTATCTATCTATCTATCTATCTATCATATGCTTGTCTATCTATCTATCTATCTATCTATCTATCTATCTATCTATCTATCTATCTATCTATCTATCTATCTGTCTATCTATCTATCTATCTATCTATCTATCTATCTATCTATCATATGCTTTATCTATCTATCTATCTATCTATCTATCTATCTATCTATCTATCTATCTATCTATCTATCTATCTATCTATCTATCTATCTATCATATGCTTATCTATCTATCTATCTATCTATCTATCTATCTATCTATCTATCTATCTATCTATCTATCTATCTATCTATCTATCTATCTATCTATCATATGCTTATCTATCTATCTATCTATCTATCTATCTATCTATCTATCTATCTATCTATCTATCATATGCTTGTCTATCTATCTATCTATCTATCTATCTATCTATCTATCTATCTATCTATCTATCTATCTATCTATTTATCTATCTATCATATGCTTGTATATCTATCTATCTATCTATCTATCTATCTATCTATCTATCATATGCTTGTCTATCTATCTATCTATCTATCTATCTATCTATCTATCTATCTATCTATCTATCTATCTATCTATCTATCTATCATATGCTTATCTATCTATCTATCTATCTATCTATCTATCTATCTATCTATCTATCTATCTATCTATATCTATATCTATCTATCTATCTATCATATGCTTGTCTATCTATCTATCTATCTATCTATCTATCTATCTATCTATCTATCTATCTATCTATCTATCTATCTATCTATCTATCTATCATATGCTTTATCTATCCATCCATCCATCCATCCATCCATCCATCTTGAACATGCATACAAGCCAAGTCAGAAAGTCAGCTTTATTTCTAAAGTGCTTTATATAATATAGATTGTTTCACAGCAGATTCTCAATAGCATCAAATTCACATTCTGCTGTAAAGCAGCTCTAACAAGTCAATAGTGTCATTTTACAGCTCGAGTCAGTTCAGTTGCGTAACTGTGTAAAATTCATCAGTCATACATACTGTATATACAGTGTATATGGGCATATGTACAGTATGTGTGAGTGCTGTGATAAACTCCTGCTCTACTGTACTCTGAACAAGCAGAAGACACACGAGAGTAGTGTTTTATATTAATCACATCTGTGTGTAGTTTGGTGTGTACATGGCTAATTATTTTATGTGTGTGTAGAGTGCAAAATACCATTTTTAGAAGAGTTAAAATAGTTTCAAAAGAAGTGTTTGCTTTTGCAAGATGTGTGTGTGTTTTGTGGTTTTGTGTAGAGTTTTGAGAAATGAAGCCATAGTTTTAAAAACTGTGTAAAACTGTAATTCCTTTATTCCTCCTATTCCTCTTTGTCTTCCACGACCAGGATTAATTTCCCAAAACACATAATCAGCTGTGCTCTTGTTCATATCATCCTGAGATCCTGCTGTCATCAGTTTTGCTACTCAATGTTCATACAGGGAGAGTGATTGAGTGTGTGTGAGAGAGAGAGAGAGAGTGATTGAGTGTGTGTGAGAGAGAGTGATTGTGTCTGTGTGTGTGTGTGTGTGTGTGTGTGTGAGAGAGAGAGAGAGAGAGAGAGTGATTGCATGTGTGTGTGTGTGTGTGTGAGAGAGAGAGAGAGAGAGAGAGAGTGATTGCATGTGTGCGTGTGTGAGAAAGAGAGAGAGATTACGTGTGTGTGTGTGTGTGTGTGTGTGTGTGTGTGTGTGAGAGAGAGAGAGAGAGAGAGAGAGATTGCATGTGTGTGTGTGTGTGAGAGAGAGAGAGAGAGAGAGAGAGAGAGAGAGAGAGTGATTGCATGTGTGTGTGTGTGTGTGAGAGAGAGAGAGAGAGTGATTGCATGTGTGCGTGTGTGAGAGAGAGAGAGATTACGTGTGTGTGTGTGTGTGTGTGTGTGTGTGTGTTGCAGCTGTTGTTGGGCCGGTCCGCTGGAGAATAAGGGCTGAATGAAGCAGTTCTTGACCTCAGATCTGCTGAATGAACTCTATGTCCAGTAAAGCGCTGAACCTTATGTTATCTGTAGAGATCCCAATCACACTCTACAATCCCTTCAGATGCCAAATGATGCCTTAATGCTCTTGTTTGTAATTAGCTCTTAACTGTCGTCAAGGTCATTTCATTTTCACCTTTACTTAAATGTCTTGCAGTGACCCGGTATAATGAGCAGGTAATTTGCCAACAGCTCCCTGGAGGCCTCCTCTAAACGCTCATTAAATCTGCTCTCAACAACAAACGCGTCCTCGCTCTCTATTCATTCCACAACACGCCGTAATGTGATCAACGCAGGCGGTTAGACTCACGTCTTTCAGACAAAATAAGATAAGAGGAGAGAAAAGGAGGATAAATATTGTTTTGCCTCGTTCTGATTGATTGCTCGTCAGCCGTCGCAGCTGGCGCTCAACAAGAGAGATCAATCAGCCAATTAAATCATTATTTTAAAGGCTAAATCCAAATGCGGCGACACTGGATGTAATTCCTGTTATTAATCATGATTATAGAGCAGTGTGATGTTGTGCTGTTAGTGTGTGTGTGTGTGTGTGTGTGTGTGTGTGTGTGTGTGTGTGTGTGTGTGTGTGTGTGTGTGTGTGTGTGTGTGTGTGTGTGTGTGTGTGTGTGTGTGTGTGTGTGTGTGTGTGTGTGTGTGTGTGTGTGTGTGTGTGTGTGTGTGTGTGTGTGTGTGTGTGTGTGTGTGTGTGTGTGTGTGTGTGTGTGTGTGTGTGTGTGTGTGTGTGTGTGTGTGTGTGTGTGTGTGTGTGTGTGTGTGTGTGTGTGTGTGTGTGTGTGTGTGTGTGTGTGTGTGTGTGTGTGTGTGTGTGTGTGTGTGTGTGTGTGTGTGTGTGTGTGTGTGAGACTGTGACTGTGTGCTTGTTTTTATATACCGGTGGGGACTTAAACCTGAATACACACAGCCTCATGGGGACTTGTGTCACGGTGGGGACCTAAATTGAGGTCTTCATGGGTAAACAAGCTTATAAATCACACAGAATTAAGTTTTTTGAAAATCTAAAACTGCAAAATGTCTCCTGTGAGGGCTAAGTTTAGGTGTAGGATTGGTGTAGGGCAATAGAATATACGGTCTGTACAGTAGAAAAAACATTACGCCTATGGAAGTCCCCACAAGGATAGTGAAACAAGTGTGTGTGTGTGTGTGTGTGAGAGAGTGTGTGAATGTATGTGAGAGAGAGAGAGTGTGTGAGTGTATGTGAGAGAGAGAGAGTGTGTGTGTGTGTGTGAGAGAGAGAGTGTGAGTGTGTGAATGTGTGTGAATGTATGTGAGAGAGAGTGTGTGAGTGTATGTGAGAGAGAGAGTGTGTGTGTGTGTGTGAGTGTATGTGAGAGAGTGTGTGTGTGTGTGTGTGCGTGCGTGTATGTGAGAGAGAGTGTGTGAGTGTGTGTGAGTGTATGTGAGAGAGAGAGAGAGTGTGTGTGTGAGTGTATGTGAGAGTGTGTGTGTGAGTGTATGTGAGAGTGTGTGTGTGAGTGTATGTGAGAGAGAGAGTGTGTGTGTGTGTGTGTGTGTGTGTGTGTGTGTGTGTGTGTGTGTTTGTGAGAGAGTGAGAGTGTTTGTGTGTGTGTGAGAGAGTGTTTGTGTTTGTGTGTGTGTGTGTGTGAGTGTGAGTAAGTCACTTTAGATAAAAGTGTCATTGATGTAAAGTGTATAGGCCTTCCTAATGATGCCCGATGGGTGATTTATAAACACAGAATATCAACCGTGTTAAGCCTGAGAACCACACACACTCTCTCTCTCTCACACACACACACACACACACACACATGCTGACCAATGAGCTTTTTTTGTATTTTTTAAATACAAAGATA